>JAQGBE010000555.1:0-17099 GCA_034698225.1 Scheloribates latipes | reverse complement strand
ACCCTCATGGGTAAGTCGGACGATCCCGAGTGTCTCCCCCTTGTGCTCCCCCACTAATTACGTGTCTCCCGTCTCAATTGTATTTAAACATAAAATGTATTAAAAATTTGGTTTAAAATAAAAATTCCATTCATTACTCGAACTGTTCTGAAGAGACGGATCAGAAACAAACGAAACGAAACTCTTTAGATATTCTTATCTCTGATGGCATTTACTCTGAAGTGCTTTCGTTGCGATTAGGGCTCAGTTCAGGTGCTCTACTGAAGCGGTCGTATTGTCAACCATTGAATGGCCTATAATTGCAAACCAAAGAACTCTTGACATCAATAATAAGACCAAATTCTGTGCGAAGTATTGAAACGATTTTAAAATCGAGCGCTTTTTGGCGATCAATCAAATCGTTAGACGTTTGACGGCATAACAGTGGCACTCATTGTCGGCACTACTGTTAGGAACAGACCTCACATCAGACACGACAAGGCCTGGCAAGCAATGGACCGCTGGTTGGGTAGAGTAGTGTTGGTCACCGGCGCCTCCGTCGGCATCGGTCGGGCGCTCTGCCAGCGACTGGTGGCCGACGGCCTCCAAGTGGTCGGCTGTGCGCGCAATGCAGAACAGGTGAGGATCGGAACGGATCTGAGCCCAGAGTCTAATTGATTTATCAGAGTCTGGATTAACCGCTAGTCTTGTGATCTCTTATATCCTTTAATTGTCGAAAGTTTGCGGACTTTTAAAACACTAATTAACGGATAAAACGACTGATTATTAATCGTATTGTAAATTATTTTGTTTACCAAAAGTTGAATCAATTGGAGAACGAATTGAACGCTAAGAAACTGAAAGGAAGTTTCAAAGCAATTAAATGCGATCTCAGAAATGAAAACCAAATTAAGTCAATGTTTGACGAAATCCGAACCAAATTCGGACGAATCGACGTTTGCGTCAACAATGCCGGTAAGGGCTGACCACTGGTCGCACACCACTCACATGCCGTGCACTACACCTCAGGTCTGGCCAAAGACGCGGCTCTGGTCTCGGGTGACACCGAGTGTTGGCGAGAGATGCTGGACGTGAATGTGGTGGCGCTGTCCGTCTGCACCCGTGAGGCCATCAAACTGATGGGCGAAAGCCAAGTAAGCGACGGCCACATCATTCACGTGAGCAGTATGTCTGGCCATCGGGTGGTCCCGAGCGCCGCCACTCACTTCTACAGCGCCACTAAGTTTGCGGTCAGAGCTCTGGCCGAAGGTCTCCGACAAGAGTTGAGAGCAATGAAGAGCGGCATAAGAGTGACGCTCATCAGTCCCGGGGTCGTCGAAACCGAGTTCGCGATTAGACTACAAGAGGACCCACAGAAGGGAAAAGAGTTTTATGCCAACAGTCCGGCCATCAAAGCCGAGGACATCGCGCAGATTGTGGTCAATGTGTTGGCCCTTCCGGCGCACGTCGAGGTCAACGATGTCCTCATCAGACCTACACATCAGGTCTCGTGAGATAAGACCCGTATTTAGTCAACGAAATGACGGATCAAATGCCAAATATATTTGTTTAATCGGAAACCGATTGAAATGATTTAAATTTGAAGTCAAATTCGTAACAAATTGTCATAAAAACAATTATTTCTTAAAATAAATCTTTAAATAAATTTAAAAAACTTTGCGATTAATCGTCGATCAGTTGTCTCTTTTTGGCCAACATTTTGCGTTTCTTGTGCTCCTCTTCTCTGCGCTCTTCCTCCTCGTCCTCCAGGCGCCCGAGCCGTGCACTCCTGGCCTCTTCCTTCATGATGTTGGCGTAATTGGCTTCTTCGATGTCGTCGTCGTCGATGTATCGATACTTTCGTTTGTCGTAACCGAATATCTCTCTAATAGCGCTCGAATATTCGTTTTCTTCTGGCGCTTCAGTGGGTCCGTCATCGATGAAGTCAGACATGTCGTCGTCTTCTTCCTCCTCCTCGTAGTCATTGTCCACATATTGTGACGGGTCCTCATACATGCCTCGACGGTATGTACTGCCGATTGGCGGCAGTTTAGGCATTGGCGGCAGTTTAGGCATTGGCGGCCGTCTCGCCGTCGGTGGCGATGGCGGTCGAGCTCTCGAGTTAACGCTGGAATTGCCGGGTCTGTATGGATCGGCCATTCGCTGCCTCTCTTTTGAGGCACTCATTAACTTCTCGTTATACTCTTTGTCCCTCGCATTCAATCGGTTATTGATTTTGTTCAAGATTTCCGATTTATTCGAACCCGAACTTTGAGGGACTTTTCTTTGGTCTGGTCGCGGCGGCGGTCGAGCGCTTGGCCGGTCTGTCGGCAAACTACTCGAATAATTATTTAATCTCATGTTTTTGTCGATCGGTTTATCCTTTTGCTGTTCGTCGAGACTGACGGAAGTCTTGGGAATCAGTTTATTGTTGCCGTATTTGCTTTTCGGGTCATAACTCTTTGAATTATTCACTTCATTCTTGGTGTCCTTCGACTTGTTCTTCTTAATCGCTTCCGGATCGGGAAGTTTTGCTATTCCTTTGTGAGCCCTCTGTTTGTAATACATCTCTTCTTTGAGTCGGTCCTTCTCTTTCTGAGTCATCGGTCTCTTCGAGTCTCGTTTCTCTTTGATGTCTTCCATCAGCTCTTCGGCCAAAGACTTCTTTTCGGTCTTCGCCTTCTCTGAGGCCAAATTCAAGAGCTGGTCGTAACTCATGGCTGGCTTTGGCTTTGGAGTTCGAGATTTCGTTTGATTATCACTATTTTTAGTTAAATTGTCTCTTGTTTTATCACTTTTGTCTGAATTTTTATCACATTTCTGACCGAAACTACTTTTAGAGTTATTTAAATTATTATTTATATTATTATTATTATTATTGAGATTTTTATTCCCACTTCTGATGTATTCCTGATTAGTTCTGATGAATCTCTCCTCCGACTCGTTATTCAATTTCTTACTCTGAGCCAAATCCATAGTTCCCTTTCGTCTGAGTTTCTCTTCGACTCTTCTCTGTTCTTCCATCTGTTCCTCAGTCAGCATAATCTTCCCGAAGTCGTTGTCTTTGGTCCTGGTCTTCATCATCTTGGCCTTCTTCACGTTCTTCGAGTTCTGTGCCCTCAACGCCAAGAGTCTGTCCTTTTCGCGTTGTTTTTGTCTTTGTTTCTCCATTTCTTCCAATTCCTTCTTCTTCTTGAACCTCTCGATCACCGCCCGGTCCGGACCCGACGTCTGACCCATTTTGCTCTTCTTCTTCACAATAAACTCATTGTCTTTTGATTGCTGTTTCTTATCGGCCAAAGACAGAAGCGATTTGTAATCCATTGTCGGCTCAATCGACGCAACACTTCAACGGAAGTCTAATTATTAATTAAATTAATAGCGATTTGTCTGAAAATGTTTTGTCGACTGAACTCAATTCAAAATAAACACTATTTTCAGTCAATTTCGTCATACGTTTCACTCAATAGACTTTAAAACCACTTTAAACCCAATATTTTGGCCACAATTATCAGATAATCAGACAAATTGTTAATTAATTATTTGGAGAATAGTTTGGTTCGTATTTGAGTCAAATTGTGATCAAATTTAATACTAATTAATGAGTAAAACAAATGCAAACCAATTGTTGTTTACAATGAATGAGTGATTGCTTTGGCAGTCATTTTGGCGCACATTTTGAATGCCTTTGGTTTCAATAGATTTCAATGAGTTTTCAATAGATTTGCTTATTTTGATAGTATTTTAATAGTCATTAGAATAATGATTGTGTAGTAATGGTGTCGATCAGTGTCCACTGTCGAGGCAAGTTTTGGCATTGACTTCATTCGATTGTAATTCATTTCCATTTGATTTTGTGGTTCCGAGGAATTGAAAATAATTATTTAAAAATGAATGCATTTGAGGACAAATCCAAGTGAAATGATTTCTGAATAACCAATTGTGAGGTCATTGACTTCTAAGAAGTCCATCGGTGGTAATCAAGTGCTTAACGCCGATGTCATCGACACAAATGCTGCAAAAGGTCACAAACATTGCTTTCGTAGGGCTTAGGCCAGAGTCGCAGTGGTTTGAGACAAATCTGACGATTAATCCATTGACCGCAGGATTAAGCGAAACGTCACTTCGAGGACAAACACTGACCAAACAGTTCCGAAAATTTTCCACATTTTAAAAACAATTCGAGTATTTCCTCGTTTTTGCTCATCCAATGACTTCAATGACTAGAAAATTGATTTAATTCTTTCCAATTTTTATCCTTTTAGTCAATAATTGGATTTGACTATACATTTAATGAAAAGTTCACTGAACTTGTTATTAGTGTTTTGCACAGATTTAGGGCCAAAAGGAGATTAATTGGACGATTAAATTGCATTCTTTCCACGCTTTTGAATGCATTTGACGTACGATTGGATTAATTGTTATTAAAATGAGTTTATTTGCCAAATATTTAACTTAATTACCGATTGATCTCATAATTGATTTTTAAAACCAATTCTGTGGAATATTTTGCGTTAAAACAGCGATTATAATACTGTCGAACCTCTGAGATATGTTTTAGTTGGTGCAAGCACTTTTCGTACACAACTCGGAGGTTACACAATTGGGAGGTTGGCTTAAATAGGCATGAAATCCATCGAAAAGATGCGTTTGAGGTCAGTATTGAAGAATTTAGTCTTATTAGCGAGTTAATAAACATCATTTTGGGGTTATTATCCTCAATATTGTTTGTATTTTGAAAGTTGAGAAATTTTTCAAAATAAACTTGCTGAAATTTCTGAAAATTAAGCAAATAAGGCCCGAAATTACACTCATTTCAGTGAATTGGGAGGTTCATATCTCGGAGGTTCGACAGTATAGATTCGGATCGAATGCAATCAAAAGACGATTTAAATTGAAATCAATTTTATTGTATTAAAAGAAATAAAATTACAATTACTTCGAAATAGCAATGATTTCGCTGACAATTGAAGACAATATAGCCATCGGTTGGCAGTGATTGCGAACACAACTCGCGAAACAATTTCGATATCATTAAAGAGTTTTTCTGTTGTTTCCAACGATTTGTTTGACTCACGACTCGGATATCAATGTTTTGCACCAATTCTTAACTGATTTTCGAGTAACTAATTATTATTAGCCATAAGTGATCTGAAAAGTGCTTCGAAGAGACGGTAAACACAATCAAATCGAATGACAATTATTTGAATCAATTGAAACATAATTTAAAGAATTGAAACCAATTTTGAATGAAATTTGATTTAATGACAAAATTACGTGATTTTCGATAAAAGCGAACAAAAATAGGAAATTAAATATAAATCGAATTATTTGTAAAATTTATCACAAATTTTGGAAATTACCTAAAATTATATTAAAATCAGTTCGAAAGGTAAAAATCATTCGTTGATTAGTGTAAATAAAAAAGTGATTCACTTTTGGGGAGAATTGCACTGAATTTGGTTAGTCTTCAGATACCTATCCATTAGTCGACTCGAAGTGTAGTGCAAATGAAAGTCCAGTATTTGGTCACTGAGTGGCGAATCGGCGGAAAGTGTTGTTCACATAATTTCATTGTAGCGGACGTTATGTCCGATAATTTCATTTCTAATAAATGTCTCGAAAAACAATTATTTGCTTAAAAACGAATCAAAGTTATGGCACTTATTGTTGTCCGACATATGTAACTGATATCTAATGAAGAGGAGACGAGAGGAGAGCCACCGCTCGTCCCGAGGAAAGTGTGTTTCGCTTTCGTTGAGAGCAGTGATGCAAATCTTAATGACATAAATATGTAAAATAATACAAGAGTTGCGCAAATCATGAGTTAATAAAAAATAATAACAATTATATAATTTTCGATGAAGAGAGAGACGTCTCGAGTGATTGGAGAGGAATAGCAGCCGAGAGACCCCTAATAAGCGATCGACGCTTCCTTATATTCGGAGCCCTCGAGTGTGAAAAAGTCTTCGAGTTTCCACTGAAGCGTCTCGAAGGTCGGCCTTTTGCACGGGTCCTTATGCCAGCTCTCCAGCATTATCTCGTAGAGCGCTTGGGGACAGCCTTCACAGAACAGAGGGAACAGAGAACAGGTTAGATCGATCATCGAGATTGTAGCCCAGGATAATTAATTACTAATGAGAACACTCTCCTCAACACAAGTGCACAACCGTTAGACCGGAACCAAAATAATATCTAATAATAATAATGGAAGTCATAATGAGTTCGAACGACAAACGAGTCATTCATTACTGGAGATCTTGGAACTGAGGCCCTAATCGATACTAACGGAACACAGTGTTCACAGTGTGAGGCCCGGTGTGAGTCATACCTGGCGGACACGGCATTCGGTAGCCGTGCTCGACCTGATGCAGCACTTCTGCGTTTGTCATTCCCGGGTATGGAATGCGTCCGTAGGTCACTAACTCCGTCAACAATATGCCAAAACTCCAAACGTCAGACTTTATACTAAATTTGCTATAATTTGCTGCTTCAGGAGCTGTCCATTTGATCGGGAATCGGGCGCCGACTCGGGCCTCGTACTCGTCTTCTTTGATAAGTCGGGCCAAACCAAAGTCGGCGATCTTCACGATATTGTTTTCTCCGACTAAGATATTTCTTGCGGCGAGATCTCTATGAATATAGTTTTGTGACTCCAGGTATGCCATTCCGGCCGCGATTTGCGCCGACATATCGATCAGTTGCGGCAGTTTCAGGGATCGACCCTTTCCTTGCAGGTACTCCAACAGACTTCCGTATTTCATCAGCTCTGTTATGATATAAATAGGCTCTTCAAGAGTGCACACGGCGTACAGTTGGACCAGTTTCGGGTGTCGCAGCTTCTTCATGATCTGCGCCTCTGCCAGGAAGTCTTTCGGGTCCATAGTTCCTGAACATTGAGACAAATGTCAGACACAGTAAGTGGCAGTCAATGACAGACCGGGTTTCAGCGTTTTGATGGCCACTGGAGTGGTGTTGTTCCACATGCCCTCCCAGACCTCGCCGAACTGGCCCTGACCCAACTTGCGCACGAACTTGAGCGACGAGCGGTCGATCTCCCACTGGTCGCGGGTGTTGTGCGAGAGGCCACTAGTGGTCGGCTTCTCGACCTGAACACAAGCCTTGCGCAGATTGACACAGAGTCCGTCCGCGTCTTTGCTGTAGTGGTCCACCAGTTCTTGGAGTGTCCGGAAAGGTGTGCGTCTGGCGATGAAGAAGCCTCCCTCGTCCAGCTGACGGATCCGGTAGTGCTTGACTGTATCGCCGTCGCGCACACTGAGCGAGAAGTCGTTGCGACGCGACTCACTGTCTCGGATGAGAAAAGCACCATGCTCGTTCTCAGACAACAACAACTTCTTCTCAGCTTCGACTCTCTTTATTTTGCCGAAATACCACCTGAAATGAGCAATCAATCAGTTTATGACAATACACACAAACAGTCGGTTAAATCAATCAAATCGATAGAAATCAATGTCGAAGTTATAACTACCAGAAAGTGTGGTAAGCATTGCATTCATGCGATCGAAATCTTGAGATTCTTTTAGATTTAATTAATGGCAAATATGTTTAAACAAACGAATCTCTCGACAAACGATTGTTTCGAACAATTATTTGATCACTAATTAGTGACAAATGAAAAGCAACTTTTTTTTATCGATTTTTTGTCGGAAACTCGATTCGTGGAAATGGAAAACAAGATTGCAATGGATTTCTGCGAAGGTCTCTAAGGGTCGGTTCAAATCAAAACAAAACAATGGAATCGATTTAAAAATACCAAACAAAATGTGTTGAATACGAATAGAAATAAAATTAAACACAAAAAAAGTGTACAAAAGATGCTTTGAGAGGACAGACAATGACCAGAACACTGAAAGCGTGAGCCTTGCAAATAATAGTCAAAAATAGATTCTAGATAAAACGATCTAGTTTTAAATATTGAAAGAATGCTTCTATTCAGAGAAGAGGACATTCGTGTGAAGATGTGAAACGAGAAAGAAATGAATGAAGAATTACAGATAGTTTTCTGGTCGTAATGATGAGGCACTTGAAGATAAAGCTTGCGATGAGTTTCGCTTCAAAATACAGTCTAACGTTCGGATCCAACTATTGTTAGAATTGTTAGTCGAAGTAGTATTAGTGGTGATAGCAGTGGACAAGTGATGACAATTGTGGTGGAGATGACTATTGCTAGTTATGTCATGCATTGGTCGGCCAAACGGTAGCAGTGGTCGCAAACACAAGCGATTGATCGCCAATACAGCAAATTCAGTGTAACATAATTGAGAACAACAGTCGACTCGAAAAATAAGTTCGAAACCAAATAAAAGACAAAAAGCAAAGCCATAAATAATAACCGAACGATAAATAACGGATTCTCTCGTCTAACAAATCGGTGATTCCTTTTGAACTTCACTCGTCAAACAACAAACACGTTATAAATATTTAGAATCAGAATTAAAACTTAAATTAAACAATAAATATTGAAAACTAATTATTGAAAGCACACGAAATGAGCAAAACAAGAGTGTTGTGTCGAGAATGGCATCGAAGAGCGTCTGACAAAAAGCTAATTCCAATTGAGTATCGACTATACAAACGGTACAAACGATGAGATTTAGTGAACAAACGTTTTGGTATTTGGTCTAAAGGACAGGACAAGTGGGGTAGAACTGAGACAACCGTCTAATTGTATGCAACCGACCGTAAGATTACTTGTTTTGGGGCTCAACTCACTTATCATTGAGTATCGAAACGACCGGAGACTCAGTCCGACCGACAGTTATAGACATTTCGGTTCAGACGCAAGTCATTCGTGGCTTAAATATATGCATAACTCTAATCTCATAGCGAATTGAGACCAGAGATCGCTCAAAATATTTGGCATTTAATATGAAGTGAAAAGAAGTGATAAAAACATTCGTAAAAATTACAGGAAATGCATAAATAATTGAATAAAGTTTTGCTTTTTATTTGTCAGACACATGATTGACGGGTTAGGCAGTCAGACAGTGAGTCAACCCATCATTTTATTAGAATAGTGCCATAACATTGAACTTTGACCTCAAAAGCCCTGAATCTAATGAAATTCGTGACGAAATATCGATTTGGATTATCCAACAAATTATGATTTATTCAATAACCGAAGAGTTGGGCCAAATTCATCATTTCGAGAGTCCATTAGGGCCTGATTGGAGTGGTTATTGAGTTTAGGCGATCATCACATTTCATATTATACTAAAATGGGTCTCAATATTAGCCGAGAGGAGACTTATCTCTCGCAATGTTTTTGGCAAATATTTTATCAACACTTGAAAGTCGAGAGAATAGAAATTGAATTCAATTATTTGTTTGGCTGTTTGTGTGTGAGAACCAAATTACAAGATCACGAATCAGATCACTAGAGATAAAGGTTTCGATTGAGTCGGCTATGAGTGAGGTATGTCTGGGGGGTTGAACGCGATTATATCGTAAGATAACATAACCATTAGCCGCGGTTTTAGTGTTCGTCTTGACTTCTCGAAGGTTTGTGTCATTTGAATGCAATAATAATTATCGTAAAGCAGACCAAACAACTAAAGTAACGACACTTTCATAAACCGATTGTTTCAGAACAGATCAGAATTAATGATATAATCGTTACCAAAGATATTAAACGATAAATTGCTACTAAATGACTGATATTTAGTTCCAAGTACTCTAATTTGAAACAATATTTAAGAATAAATCTACAATTGTTTGGCAGAAGAGGAAACTATAACCGATTGAATTAGCCGACGATGTCTTGACTGGAGCTCACAAGCAAAGTAACCGATTGGTTGCCAAATGTTTTGTGCAAAAACTAAAAGCAATTCTCTTTAAATATTTTAATTGAAAACCATTATAAATATTAATTCGAAGAATTCCAACGATTATAATGAGAAGAAAACAGCAAAAAGTTATTCAACGCTTTTGGATATTTGATGAGAAATAAAAATCTAATGATTATTTCAATGACGAACGGGGAGAGATCCAGGTTAAAATCATAAGTAAACTGCGAAACTTAAAAAATCATTATTTCGCTCCTCTAATGACAGAATGCAAAGCATTCGACATTCGTTTTGTAATTAATTCCTCAAAAGAAGATTTGATTTTGAATTCGGAATTATTTAAGAGTTGACAACAAATTACAATAAATTTGAAAGTTGGCTAAAAATTTATTCAAAACTAAAAGCTTGTGATATAAGAGAATTTAGTTCTTGGCTTTGCAGTAGAACTCTATCGGAGTGTAAAACAGATCGGTTATGAAAAGCGATAAGATATTGATTGCAATAAAAAGCATTATTCAAACGCGAAAAAACGCTTTCACATCAAAAATAAATGTGAAAAGTAATCGATTAAAGTCTAATCGTCGGCGAGACTGTTCTCAATATCGATGGTGACGTTCGCCTCCCAAACAACTAGTTTTGAATATTTAATTCACGCAATTGAGTGAATTTCACTAAATTATTGGAGATTATGGTTTCCTTAAGATATCAATCAGAAAGCAGTTATAAGACGCCAAATGAGTTATTCGAGAATTAAATTTTTAACAAATAGTTTTGCGAATAGAGAAAAAGTATTTTCTAGACAGAAATCAATTACTCGAACAAAACTACAATCGATTTAATTTAGAAATAATTAGTTTTATTGAGTTCATTGAGTTTCAGTCAATAAAGGGAGAAATGTCAGTGATATTTGAGTGAATGAATTTAATTGGAGAAAAGTGAAGTGAATTAAACGATAGATATAAACAGGGTTAACCAAGTGGGCAGTTGGTGGCAAATCTCCGCTAATTAACGTTAATTTAACTGAATTTAGCCGAACTATGGCGGCGGCAGCCATTTTGTTTACTGCCTTGCCAACTCTGACCGAAATTCTGCCCCCTGTGAGTATGCATGTGCATGTGCTTGGTGATGCCTGGACATAAGACAAATAAAAAAGAAACTTTCGGTGAATTGCGAGTCGATAGCGATTGTTTGGGCTTATAATGTCTGCCAATTGCAGTCAATACAACTGAACGGACTATTAAATCAAGTAATTAGCGATTTAAATCACATCCAGAGTTCAAAAGCAATTCATTTGAATTCAATTCAATGATTAATTGTCTAAATCAAAGCCAAACCAGTTATAAATACAATGAAATCACAAGAAAAATATTTATTAAAATTTATTGCAAAATTAATTTCAATTCATTGATTGAGACGACTCGTTAGGAGAGACGCCTATAATTTATCAGTGAATTAGCTGTGCAAGGACAGCTCAATAGGACAGCACCAAGAGCAATCTAGGACAATTTAGCCCAAGAGGTCGTTGAATTTGTCCGATAGTAGTCTTAGGGATGCCTCCAATCCTTAAACAAAAGTCTATTTATAACAATAAATTAAATGTAGAAATAGAATAGAAATCAAAAGCAAAGCAAAGCGTAATAACAATATTTATTAAACAACTAATTATGAATTAAATCAAATCCCTTACAGCAGAGACACGGCTCTAATGACTTGGAAATGCCTTCTTATCTGACATCTCAGACCCAAATGAGAGCTAAGCGAACGATAAGCATAAGAGAAAGGCCTGAACGACATCGCAAGCAATTCATTTGAGCCGACAATAAAGTAATTAAAATAACTGTATTTAGTCATTCGAATGAGACGTCTATTCTTAAGTAACACTTCCCTCTTGAGTGCGAGCAAAGCATTTCAAGTTTTAGCAAACATCAAGTCATATAAACGATCGGCTGAATTGAAAGTCAGAGATTAGAGGACTTGAAGGAGTGTTCGCTTCCAGTGCTTGATAAATAAAAATGTGGACAAATTCAACCTTTTTTCTCATTTTCTCATTTTTTTTGTTCGCCAGAAATAACAATAAATAAAATATTTGATCGCAAGTTAGAACATAATTGTATTCCGTGGTAACAATATTTATCGATTCAATCGATTATATTATTTCGAATTAGAATTCGATAAAAATAGAGCGACTAATCGCTTAATAAACTTTTAACTCGAATATAATAGCTATGAGAGACGATAAAAATTCAATATTAAGTGATTGAAAGTCAGATAAGTTTATTTGAAATGCTAAATGAATTTCTTATTTATTAGTCGATGCGATTCTCGCGGTCTTCAAGTCTTAAGGCGACCGAAGGCATTGAAATTGGACTCAAACAAGGTTTGAGTGGAAAAGTCATTAATTGAAAGCCAAAACTTTAATAATCACAGCATTGCATTGAATTGGTTTACGACAGCAGTGAACAACCAAATTATTCGCAAATCATTTTACAAAAATATTATTGATTCGCAGATTTTACAAACAAAACAAATAACGAAATACTGAAAGCGATGAAAATTGAAAACAAATTGTGAATAAGTGTCAGAAAATATGCAATGAATCCAAAGTAATGCCAAAAACGAGTCAAAAGTGGCAAAAAGCGAAATTCAAATCAAATCCAAGTGAAAGCCATAGCCATAGCCATAGGAATGCAAATATAAGACATGACAAGAGTGGAGAAGTGATGGCAGCGAAGCGATTGTCTTACGGTTCGGCTTCGATGGACTTGAGTTTGGCCACATAGTTGGAGGGGATGTAACCCTCGTGTTTGGTCTGTTTGCTCCTGGCGAACCACCAGTCGCCCTGCGTGTCGTTGATGATCTCCAAGTGCTCGCCCTTCTTGAAGCTCAGGTCTTCGTCGGTGCGGGCGTCGTAGTCGTAGAGGGCGACAAACACTTTGCCGTTGGGCGCGCCGCCCACTGACTGCTGCCCCGATGTGGGCCCGTTGTGGTCGCCGCCAATCAGGTCGTTGTTGGTCAGACTGACGGCGGGCATCGGGTTGACGCCATTCAAAGGGTTCATAGGTCCGCAGTTGACGGGTCTGAGATCGAGTGGCACCGGCGGAGCACTGATCACATGAGCGTCCATTGTGTTGAGCAGCTGAGAGGGTCCGCCCGTCGGCGACGCCAGGCCTGTGTGGGCCTGACCGCCGTTGCGGCTGCTCTTACTGTGGTGGGCACAGCAGTTGCCCATTGCTCGCCTCTGGTCAGCTCTGGTCAGCTCTGGTCAGTCGGCACGCGGGGCCACCATTTGGCCCAAAGTGAGCACTAATGCGAGCACTGGTCACAACTCAAACACAAACACAGACACAGACAGTGAGTGTGAACTGAGGGTTGAGGTCCGCATCAAAACACATAACATGACTGACATCGACATCGACTCGACTCCACTCAGCACTCACTCACTCTCTGCTCACAACACTCACACACGACTCCACTCACACACGACGTCCCGAACCTGACGTCCACTCAACACAAGCGTCACTGAGTCTGTGAACGGTTGGGTCGGCGCTCAGCAGTGATCGGTCGACACAAACCTCATCTCATGTTTGCATTGGATTTGAATCCGATTTGACTTGTTTTGACTCAATTGACTAAATTCGCTTCAATTTACTACCAATCGGCGGCCCAAAGGTCTTTGCCAGAGCCATACAATGACCAACCACTCGGATCTGACAGATATTTATAACGAAGTTGTGGTAAATCTATCGATTGAAGCAACTGATGACAAATTGTAACTAAATTATTATTAAAATTGACTGCAGAAATGGATCAAGAAGAATTTGAAGACACCTGACGTGGACAAGTTGGCCGTCATAGTCGACCAGAACAAGTATAAGGACTCTGAGAGGAAACACAAGTACACCGTCGAAGACCTGAAAGGAGTGGTGGGAACCGCGTTCACGCAAACCGCTCAACAACTCAATAATGTATTTAATTTGGATTCTGTTATCAATTTAAAGACTAAAGACATGAACCTATTTTGAAATTAGGAAACAGAGCTTCAGTTCGAGAGTTACCAGAATCTGCTGGACTTAGCGATTCTGGTCACCAAACGAGAGCTCAGTTTGGGAATACTTCCGATCAGTTTGTTGTCCGATATCTTCGACTGCCGGACATTAGCCGAATGCGAGAAACTCTTCAGTCTGGTTGAAGACAACGTCAATGTATGGAAAGAAGAGCTCATTTACAAGAGTGTCAAGAATCAGATGCTAAGAGCGTGTAATGATTTGCTGAAACGGCTGTCGCGATCGCAAAACACTGTCTTTTGCGGTCGTATTCTTGTATTTTTGGCCCGATTTTTCCCATTCTTCGAGCGCTCGGGTCTCAACCTGATCTCAGAATTCAACCAAGATAACGCCACTACATTCTCTCTGCAAGAAGAAGGCGTGCTTTCAGAATCAATGACCATTGACGACAAGGACAAAGAGGCGGATCAAATCCAAGTGGACTACAATTTCTACCGCAAGTTCTGGCAATTGCAGGACTTCTTCAGAAATCCGATGATTTGCTACAACAGAGCCCAATGGAAACAACTCCAGTCGTACAGCACTGATGTCTTGCAAGCCTTTAGTGCTTTCAAATTGGATCCCAATTCTAGTTCTAACTTTCAGTCGTTAGGAGAGTTGAACAATGAAAGCATGTATTTCGCCAAATACTTGACGAATCAAAAGCTACTGGAATTGCAATTAAGTGATTCCAATTTCCGGCGATATATTCTCATCCAATTCCACATATTATTCAAATACCTGACCAGTAATGTCCGCTTCAAACAAGAGGCGCAACTCAGCGAAGAGCAGAGCGTTTGGGTCACAGAGACTACCGATAAGATCAATAAACTTATCGAAGAGACGCCTCCCAAAGGACGCGAATTCCGTCAGGCGGTCGACAAGATATTGAAACGCGAAGAGTTTTGGAGCAATTGGAAGAATGACAACTGTCCTGAGTTGAAGCCGACCGCCGAGGCTGAGGCCGACGCCAAGAAGACTGAGGCCAACATCAAAGCGAGTTACACGAGTAAACGCAAACTGGGCGAAGAACTGAGGGCCGCTCAAGAAGGCAATCGCATTCTGATCGGCAACACTGAACTCAACGCCATTTGGAACTTATGTCCCGACAATTGGGAGGCCTGTCGTTCGAAGAAACGTCTGTTCACTCCTTCGGTCGAGAAGTTCTTCGAAAAGGCAGTCAAAGCGAATCCGAAACAAAGACAAGAAATTTGTTCCGATAGTGACTTCAGTTGGAGAGCACTGCGACTGTTGAGCCAAAAGAGTCATCACTTCTTCTCTCCGAGCAACCAACAGGTCAAAGCAGTGAACACTCATCTGGAAGGTGTGGTCGAAAAGTTGTCCAAAGAGTTTCCCACAGCCAACCAGAACAATGCCAATGAATTCGACCTCGAGGACGCCGAAGACATCAGCGACGACGAGCTGCTGAAGAACGTGGAGGCGACCACTGCTCCGGGCACTCCCAACGACAACTCCAACGAAGTGCCCGAAGTGATTGACATGAGCTGAAAATTGGTTGTATTTCGTTTAAAGTCCATTAATTTGGTTCATATTTTGATTTCATTTCATTTATAAATCTTTTGTCAAATAAATTGATTAAAACCTTTAAATTGCAACTAAAGTAAGCGATTGGACGATAGAGTGAGTGAGTGATAGAGTGAGCGTTACGTCAGACCAATGCTTGCCTCCAATTCATCGTAAACTACAGTCAACTAAGCGACAGACCATTGACTGACTGTTACTAACTTCTCGTTCGCCGGTATTATCGTCTTCGGCGTCCAATTGCTTGCCGTGAGTATTGATTACACTGCCATCAACTGCTCACTGCTGTGTCTCGCCTGCCAAGTGTTGACTGACACCAATCGGCACCAAAAATGCTGAACTTAGGCGATGTTTTCCCCGACTTCGCGGCCGACACAACACTCGGACCAATCAATTTGTACGAGTATTTGGGCGACAACTGGGGTATTGTCTTCTCCCATCCTAAGGACTTCACACCCGTGTGCACCACCGAAATCGGACGTCTCTCCCAGTTGTCCAACGAGTTCAACAAACGGAATGTCAAAGTTTTGCTCATTAGTTGCGATCCGGTGGACGACCACAGAGGTTGGGTCAAAGACGTGGACCACTTCAGCAAATGCCAACTGCCGTACCCCGTAAGTCATGGCACCCCGTAATGTCTCTCTCGGTTAAAATAGATTGATTTTGCCAACAGATAATTGGCGACGAGACGGGCAAGATTGCCAACTTGGTGGGGATGCTGGACCAGGTCTGTACGGGTGGTCACCGACCAGTGTGTCATTTGATAGCATATGCGAACAAATCTGGTTTCGATAGTATGCCGTAAATGAGTTGTCATTTGAGATGAGCTCTAATATTACTTCTAATCGATTGGCAAAACGATCGAAATCTCATTAGAAATTGATTCAAAACAAACGACTCTTTCGTTGAATTAATTTTGATTAATAGTCAAACTATTTTAACATCGATTTGCTTTTCATCAGTCATTGACAAGCGATGGCACAGATATATACAGATAGTGTGAGGACATCCGCTACACGTACCGCGCAATTGATACCGAGAGCATTGATAAAAGTTGATTCTGTATTACGAAATCAGATAAATATAGTAAATCTTTGTAACAATCGGTGAAATAAGAGATTTGATTCCGAATGTAATGTAATGTCAGTCTCTCGAGTGTTCACTCAAATCAAAGCCGATTAAATTGAATTCCATTTCTCTTTCATTTATTTTCTATAATTTCTCGTGATTTCGAGTCAAAGTCTTCGCTCTGTTTTTCTTTGTGTATAAGAATTTGCATAAAATATGTAAAACTATTTGGAATTCATTTTGAACTAAATTAGTAGAAAAGCATAAGATTTGTCTTTAACTCAATTTACGTCAACTCAGAGACACTAAAGAAACAAAAGTTTTTGCAATTCTTATGAGATTTAGTTTCGATTTTTCTTCTGTGTCTAACACAACATTAGAAACATCAGAGTCTGTTGTCATGACTGATATGTGAGCGACAAATAACTGCTCCGAACGCTTATATTGATCAGACTTTTGCAGAGAAATCATTGCATTTATATCAGGGCTTGCCAAGGGGGTGGGGGATTAGCCCAAAATCATCTCCCTGTTTTCAAAAATCTCGAAAAATCCCCCTGAGTTCGAGATCGCTAATCCCCGGAAATCGCGCGAAGCGCGGCGGCCATTTTCGGTAATTTAAACCGGATTAAATCGTGATTTAAACTGGATTTAGCCACAATTA
>JAQGBE010000554.1:0-17111 GCA_034698225.1 Scheloribates latipes | reverse complement strand
TACTTTCTCTGTTTGGAGATATTTTATTTGAAAACATTGCGCTCTCTTTGACGGCCAGGGGTTGGCCTGGAGTCCACTAAATGAGCGAAATTGTCTGTTTCTAGTGGTTTGAGAGCCAAAGAGGACTAATAAATGTGTTTCGGAAATGAGACATAAATGCGGTGACGATAAGAATCAAATTTAGTGTTAAAACGATTGGCTTTTCTATTGAAAGTTTTTTTTTATAAATAGAGCGCGAAATCGAATCAAACATACAAACTATGTATGAAATGTTGGTTTACCTCAAAGATGGCCAAAACGACGAACTCTTCGAGCGATTAGTACTTAAGACACGTATTCACAATCGGATCAGTTTTTCCATAAACTCGTCTTATATGACATTATCTTCGTTTTTAACTTTGAATCTGCGATAAAGAGAATAAAAGAGAAAATAAATTTTCGAGTCTTAGTCTGAGTCGTGTTTTCTTTCTACGAAAGCCGGAAAGAAAGCGCTTTTTGCAGCAAAACGTGAGATAAATAATAATATTTTTTGTTGTTTTTCAATTCAGACCAAAAAATATTTGGAAAAAATCGATTCAATAAATCCGAGAGAAATGGCCGCCAATTAATCAACTGATGTATTGAAAGATAATTTTGATTTCTAGTGTTTTTGCAGGAAATGCCAGAACTTTAATGTTGTGATAGGGAGAGAGACTGTCGACCAAAACCATTCAATTATTCAGAGCATCAAAACTTTTTATTCATTATACAGAATCGGGATTTTTTAGAGAGAAATGTGATTTATTTTGATGCAAAAAATCCATAGATTAGGAGTCAGAAGAGAAGAGGAGAGAAAATTGAAATCAATTTATCATTCGCTTTGCAAACTATAAACCGGGAGAATCTCTCTAATGAATAGTCAGACGACGAGATGTTTTCGACTCAAAATTGTTTATAAATTCAGACGAAAATCAAATAAAATAAATAAGAAAATCAGAACAATTTTTGCTCTGGAAAGAGGCAAAAGTTTTTATCAATAAATTGTTGGAACAAAAGCTATTATTTCGGGCAAAGAATAGGAAAAACAATAGAATCTAAAGTCAGTGGAATGGGAGCTGAGAGGCGACTGTCATATGAAGAGCTGAACATTGAATATATACCACAAGAGTAGACATACCGCACAAGACATGAGAACAGAGCTATTTGTGCGAACAGTATTTGTGATGGCATTAAATTCTCTTCACTATTCTCTTAAGGCATTCCTTTAGCAACACATCAGACAATACAACGAAAATACAAAATTATTGGATAGTATTGAGCGCTGGTATGGTTTGGTATGCGCTCAACAACGGTAGGCACCACTCGAATGCTGTCAAAACATTGGCGACAATCCCGTGAAGGAAAGCACGCCTTCAGGGCTGCAGAGCCGACAATTACACGTCTCAGACCTTACTTCTCATATAATTTCTCTTCTCTTTTAATAGCTTTTAGAAAGTTTCAGTATTAGTGATAGGATTTGGTCACAAGTTTTGGGCCATAAGAACATTCAATCAGTGAACGAAAGATCAAAATATTAAATCTATTTTCGATAAAAATCCTCTCAATTTTCGTTCACTAAGAAGAGATTGAAACAGAAATTAGTTTTTCTCTTCTTTTTATCAAAACAATTATTTTCTTTGGACTGAGATTTGGATTAAAAATTTAAAACAATTTTGTGGTTTTAGTCCGTTTAAGGAAATGGGGTTAAAATACTCGTATAAACAATTATTTGTTTTAGTTTTGTGATAATAATAACCACTTTTTGATTCATTTTTTATAACTTATGGAACGACTCGTGAGCTTTGCTTTCTATTTAATATGTGCTCTCATTTTGTTGGCTCAAAAAAAGTTAGAAAGTTTTCACTTAAAACATGTTTTAATAGTTATATAATTGAATCTGTTTTCCAATTGAGTTATCGCGCAAATTATCAAATATGAAAACAAATTAAGTATTATATCACATCCTTGTTTGCGTTGAAACGATTTATTGTTTTAGTGCTAAAACATTTGCTTTAGGTATCAGTTGTTTGTCGTAATAAGAGAATAGATGGTCTATAGAGAGTGCATGTGATGTGAATCCTATTCAATACATATTCCATTCGCAATCCTTTCAATGAGTCGGTTATCTATTGTTCAAACAGAGAATCAGAGAGAAAAAGTTCACAGAATATGAGACCATTAAGTATATACCCGATTGTAATCACTAGAGAAACGGCACAAAAGTTCAAACATTGGCTCCAATAATGAATATAACCAATCGATTAGAAGCCGTAAACCGTTTGCCTGCTCTCAAAATGCAGTTAAGTTTTGATAAGTCTCTAAATTAAACACAAAAGCACTGCATTCGCACAGCATATGGGAGAGAGACTTGTGGACAGAGGGAAGAGGGAAGAGGGAGAGCGAGAGAGAGCATAGGAGAGTACAGGAGAGCAAAAAGTAGCTGAAAATGTGTGCAATCATTAGTTTGGGGAGAGATTGAAACACATTGACAGCACGTGTTGTGCACTGGCCTTAAGTAGAGCTGTAATGGATTGAGTCACGGATTAGCTAACGATTTGAGGAGAGGGAGAGACAGAGCGGTCGTCGGTTCGCAAATAAGAATCAAAGTTTTGATGCATTCAAGAAAAGCCAATTGTGATTCGTCGGAGTGTAGACTAAAGAGTCGGCAAAACGTGAATTCAAACTCATTAGACATTATTATTATTACAACTCTTTTGTTTAGTTTGAGAATTAATTTTTTCTGTTCAGACAAGTCTTGTGTTTTCATATCTGTTGTTCGCATTCAGAATATGTGATGAATGGCTGAATTCAATTACGATAATTATTTTGATACCAAACAGACTCGCTTTGAATAGTCCTTTGAGACCGGGATAACAGGCCTAACCGTCTATCGAGTCGAGACTCAGACTATGACTTAATTCGAGGGCCTCTTGAAAATCGATAATTAATTTTTACCATCAAATTAAGTACAAAATCTTCTCATAGCATGTGATTAGTTGTGATCTAATAATTGAGAACTTTTTTGGGTGAAAAAATTGAGTCATTTATTGCTTGAGATTATATATTATCGAATCAATGGTTTTCATCGATTTTAGACAAAGCCTTTTGAAAATCTCAAAACTCTTTGGCTCTGATATCGGAAATCACATAACACTGAGTATAAAGTGAAGCCAAGAATTGTGAAAAGCGAGGCATAAATGATGGCCGAGATAGCGATCGATGCCTGAAATACAGTAAATAGCCGTTTGGCTAACATTTTATGCGTTGACTCGCTTTTGAGACAATTGTTGGCAACAAAAAGCATCGTTTAGATTAAAAATCTTTGTTTTTAGCATTTATTGTGCGCACAGAATAATGAGAATAATTATATCGACGTTCCAAAGGAGAGGAGTCATGACTGGCGCTGATTATTAACAGCGGCAGAGAATTAAAGTGCGCTGACTTTCAAAGCAAAGCACAGCTCTCGGTCTCAGTCAATACCGCGAGTATTAAGTCTGCAATAAAATAGCGAAAAATCATTAAATTTGTGCCAAATATATGTGACATAAGAGTACAATAGAAGAGAGAATCCGAGTAATAGTGTGTTTCATACAAAAGAATAGTTCGGTTCAGGAATTTGTATTAAAAAAGTGTTTTCTATTCACTGTTTATTCAAATTTGTTTCGACAAAAACAACGAATAGAGAGACAAAAATAGTGACTGTTTTGCCAGAAAAAAAATGTACCAAACAAAAACTGAGGGATGAATTTGGCTCGAATTCATCGATTGTCCAAATTTAGTAAAGATTCGATGTAAATAGAGCGCATCTAGATGATTTGCTCGAGTTGGCCACGATTGGCGCTTCCCTGGCTCATCCATGTCAACCGACTCGGAGAGGATCGGCGAATGTTTTGCCACTAATTAGTAGAGTTAGGATAGCGTTCAAGTGTTGGACAAATAGACGAAAGATATAATTGAATATAAAAAGACAATAATTCGAGATTAAAGTGAGGCTTATGTTTGAGGAATCGATTGGTCGCGAAATGCGTGCAATTGTTAGTCAATAAGACTTGAAGGAAGTGCTCATCGATTACACGGTCGGCACAGACACAGACACAACGCTCCGGCAGTTCATTCATATGATTGTCTCAATTGATGTTTTCGGCCGTTCCCTCGACATTAGTATTGTTCTAAATGCTAATCCCAACCCAAAGTCTGAGCATCACCTCTGATGGCGAGCACACCATTAGCTCAACAATAGATTCGATTAACAAAAGCCTTCAGTAATACGACTAACAATGATCTGTGACTTCGGCTTCAGAATGGAGTGTCTGGTGGTGTCTGGCATTACCTTGCTCTGCACACAAACAAGCACAATTCATGGCCATATTCACCAGATTCCCAATGAATTCAAAGCCATTTGATGTGAAGTCGAGATTTAAAAGATATAAATTAAACGTTTAATATCAGACGCATTAAAATATATGAGTTTAAAGACAACACATTTGTTGTCTGGCGTTTGGGATTTGAATTATTGTTATGATGTCTGAGAAAGTTGTGATGAAAAATGTTAACTCCGGTGCGTTAGTCATCACAATTCAGACCAAAACAATAATACTTTTTTAAATTGATTAAAACAAAACGAAAAAAGTGTTTTGCATTCGAAAAAGTCATGACTGGAGTCTTGTCATACAAAATATTTTCCTCTAAAGAGCTGTTTTTGAACGAAAATAAATGTTATGTTAAGCCTCGCTCATCCAAAGCCCATGTAAGCAAAGGTAACTTATTTTGACACAAATCTGTTGACAGAATTTACATTAAAAATCGGAATCAGAGCTCAACGTATGAAACGATGAAAAACCGAATCAAAAACAATGAAATCAATTCTCGATTCAAATGTCAATCGAATCGATTGAATCTAATAGATTTAATTGAATTCTGTATTTCACAGAGTTTAATGTTTTTATTTAAGTCATCAAAACCTTAATTCCAGTCATTAATTAACACATAAAGGCATTCATAACTTTGTTTCGTCTCTCAGAGGCTGTTATAACATAAATCGCGGACAAAATTAATGGTTTTCGCCATAAAAACAATCAATTGATTGACTGCTTTCGAGAACTTTTGAGTAACGAAAAAATTGATAATTAATTTTGCGTAACATTTGCCAAAAGAGCTCATAATTTCAGTGCTTTTCAATGTAAGGCATTCCCTATTTATAGAAGATATGTCTTTATTTACACAGAAATTCATCGGATGTCACACAATATGACTACAGCTTTGATGCTTTCGATGAGTTTCCTCTCATAAAGAGCTGTCATCTGAAGCGAGCTTTCATTGAGAAATCTTATAAAGAACCTGACAAAGGTTCAAAAATTGTCATTTGAATGAGGTGAAATTTTCTACAATTGATGACATTATGATAATAAAATAAATTGAAAATACCAAGATGAATTTTTTTGAATAACATTCATGTGTAAGTTAATAATGAAGATAACTCTCAGATGGAATGAGATAATTCAAAAATTCTTTTTAAATATTCTTTAGAGCATAATTTTAATTCAGTAAAACGTCTTGACTTATTTGTAAATAGACGATTTATTATTAAAAATTTATTATAATTACAGTCGACTCTCCGAATAGTTCCTCTCCCAATAGTTGACTCTCCGAATAATTGACCACTTGTCACGTGGTTTCTTGTCCATAGACGTAATGATAAGGAGATGACGTAAAATCTCCCAATAGTTGACTTTTCCCAATAGTTGACCAAATTCGCGTGCACCAAGTAGTCAACTATTGGGAGAGTCGACTGTACTTCGATTCAATATTTCATTGTAGTGCCAAGCGAATACCAAACTTTTCTAAATTGATAATTAAAGAGAATGTCAAGACCTACATAAAACAAGAATGAAAATTGACGAATTTTTGAGCCTTTGTTAGGTTCTTTTGACTTATATTATAGTCTAAAGAAAATATAAAACGCCGATTCTTTATGAATGAATGGATGGACTGAATCGCTGTTCGGATGGCTTTCCACCCGAGGATAAACTCAAGGATAAGAGGAGAGATGAGCCACTTCTGGCACTTCTGTCAAACTTTTCAAAGGTCGCTCACATCCCTGAGTGAGCCCACTATGTCTCAGCCCTATCCTCATCCCTATCCCTATCCCTCCTCCCTCTCCTCCACACATATTTATTTAGTTGATTACGTGAGCGCACAAACACTCGACTCATCCCTCAATATCCTTAGCCACAGATACCGTTCCGAAAGAGATTGTGAGCCAACGTCTGAGTGTAGTATTGGTTTCACTTTAATGTAATGTGTTTTCACAGAAAAGTTGAGAAGAGATGAGAAAAAGCAGAAAAAATTATATATATTTTTTGTCTGACTGTCTCTCCACAGACAATACCATTGCTTACATCAGTGTAAACGATGTGATGTCTGTCGAGTGCTGTGCAGTGCTGTGCAGTCACGACCCAAATGAGTGATCGCTGTAAATATCATCAGTGAAAATATGAGCGCAAAAACAACGGATCAACTGTTATTAGGGTATAGGGACTGCTGTCAGCCGGAGCTCAGTCTCAGCCGTCGATGGACTCTCTCCGGGAGTGTTCTCTCCTCGGAGTAAATACAATCTAATACGTGATTCCTCTCATTCGTAGCACTGCTTGGATGCGATGCAATGCAATGCATGTCTGTGTTTGGGCTCATCACTCGGAGTCTGGGCTCAAATCCTATCCAATGTTTCGCACTGTTGTCTCAGTCTCTTTGTGTTAGTAGTGTTACATAAATTGTATTTTTTGCTAACTTCCACTTCGAGGAGGCTTTTCCTGTGTCTGTGTCTGTGCTCACACTTTCTGCCAATGTTTGTAAGAAATATTATAAACAGAGAGACATTATATGTTTGAATGAATCATATTTCTCATTCTCACGCCATTTAATGAAATCCCGACACGTTTTTCGGGCACAACCAATAAGTAGAGCACTAAACCATTTATCAGACACCAGGAGAGGAACGCTGGAGAGCCCCGGCTTTGCCAGACATAACTCAAATGTCATCTTTCGTTCACTCATTCAAAGGCAAACGAATCACCGAATCGGCAAAAAATTAAATTAATTCTAAAAAATGGATTTATTTTGCGTTTACTTCCATTATTCCATTACATAATACAAGAGCTTAACTCGAGTGAAGCCTATCGTCGGATAAATGGCTTTTCAGTGAATATTCAAATCAGATTTCAAAATAAAATAATGAGGAAATAGTATCTCTCGGTTCGGATCAGACGATCCTCGGCTCGAATATTGATGGCTTCACAGAAATGATTAATTATTGCTGTAAATCCTTATTCTATTTCTTCTGATATTTGAGATCATTTGCTCTTTTGTTAAGACATGAAAAGAAAACGTTCGACAAAAAGGCATTCAATTTCTATTTGGATTCATTCGTCGATTTTTCAGCACAAATAACAAACAATTTTATCGTGAATTCAATACGTAACCAAATTCTTGTCCAATTTGCAAGGGCTATAATTTGGTGATCGTTTCGCAATCATCAACATTCGAATTGAGCCCATTGTGGCTCTAATTTCGCTATTTTTGATCATTGAATGCTATATTTGGAGTCAATTCGGGAAATATAGACTTTTAATAAAAGTTCTATTGAAAAGATAGCAAATAATCTATGAAAAATATCTTGCGAAATGCCATAAATCGGAGTCTGTGCGAGGACATTGCCTCTGACTCTGAGGGACTCTGAGAAATTGGCGAAACGGATAATTTTTAAAATAAAAAATTAGTTTAATTTAACGAAGTGCTGACATTTGTCTCGGGAGTTATCTCTTGGAATCTAATTACGAGAGATATTACGACTGTTTCGCCCCTCAGTTAACAGAAGATTGCTTTAAAAAAAGTTAATTAAAGACTTTTTCACAAGAATTCACACAATTTTAATGCGTTTGTCGGATGCGAACAAAAGTCGAGACACCTTTCGGCCGACAAATGGCAGTCAATGTAAATCACAGACTGAGTCCATAAATCTTAGGCCAAAAGTCCATAAATAATATTTTGAGAGTTAAATCGATTGCAAACGAAATGATTTATTTGTAGGGAATATATAAGTAAATAATAAATAAATCGATTTATAGCCCAAATAACGTCTAATATAGAGAGAACCAGGGATTGAATCGAAGACTCGTCTCAAACGAGTATTACATAACAGTCGGACTGCAATTCAAGTCTTCAAACACTACTTTATTTCGAATAAAAGTCACTCAATATTTATGAATCGAATTCAAACTTTTAGTCTTTCTGTTGTCGGAATGAAGAGATATATTAAAAGCGAAATCCAATGCCAGCGAAGGAGAGGAGTCTAACCCAGAATGATATTCAACCGAAAGTATCTTTCATTTGGCATTCCTTTCGAGTAATTCTCGCATTTATTCCATATTTTATTCGATCAAAAAATTCTGATATTCTTAGCGCTGTTAACAATAATCCGAACGAAATCGCAATCTCTTTTCAATTTGAAGCGAATCGTCAAAACTCTTTAGCCGTAATAATCATATTCGATGAGCTATATTGCGATGAATTGTGAACTAATCTAGCATAAATGAGCGTAATTAATTTTTTAAGAAGAGAATCGGCTGTTCTGATGAAACATTTCTCTTATATGGCTCTAACAGGTTAGCCAAGAGACCGATCGACAGCACTGTTCAGACGTGCAATGACGCCATCGCTGGCCTTCTCTGAACATATTTTCATTAGAATGAATAAGTTATAAGAAATGAGAGCATTATATAAATGGAAAGAGAATGAGAGGAAAGAAATGTTCAATTGTATTGAAAAACTTCTCTGCAATCACTTAATAGCGATTCGCGGATCCATTCATCGCCAGTGATCGCCAAATACGGCGTTTCAAACAAACCGACTGACAAAGGATCGCGTCTGCGAGGAACTGGAACTCAGCGAGCGAACCGAGTGAACAGAGTGAACTAGGTCGAAACCATTTGCAAACATCTTCCAAAACATTCATCATTTGATGCCATTTCCACATTTAATTCCAATCAACGATATTATTAAGTTCTCACGTTTGCTGTGTTTCCGCCTCGTTATCACACATTTTATACAATGATTAAAATGCAAAAACGTTTATGAATTGACAATCTCTTTGTCTGCAATCAGTAAATGTTTGATGAGATCGGATGCGATCGTATGGGAAGATAAAGCGCTTTAACTCTCGCTCTCATTCTTTGATGAGAATGAAGACCAAAATCAAACTCCGATAGACTGTTAGGAAATGAGATATTGGAGTGACAACGAAGACGTAAAATAAACGCCGAAAGACGTGAGCATAGAATATATGAGATTAAATGGCAATTGAAGACTAAGATATCTGTTTGATGGCAGGCGAGTGCCGAAGAGGTCTGTGTCTGTGCCGTCACTTTGTTTGCCATTTGGTTGGCGATGGCCACCACTTATGCAACATTGATGTCAATGCCATCAAATAAATTAATTTATATAATACTGACGTTTCGTTTATTTCTTTAGATCATACATAAATCGATGTGACATCCAATCAAATAATAATCCTCTCACACATGTTTAACTTCCAGACAACACTTAATTAAGCTAGTTTAGTTTCTATTTCTGCCCGGAGAAAATGTTTATTAACGAAAAGTGTTTAATAAATTCGATTTTCAAGATATGCATGTGAAATACCAAGTGAATTGAATTAATCGAGTCAAACGATAGATAGTAGTACCTTGCTCTCAGCCTCCATTGTCCAGTTCATATCAATTAGTTATGAAAGCAAAGGCAATAACCTCTTCGAACGCAGAGATGATATGCAAACTGAGTGTCAGTGTCTCTGAAAGTGTCAAATGAGTGCAAAACCGATGATATTATGAACGAAACGAATCCTCTCTTATACAACATTAGCGCTGATATTCATTAGAGGATTAAAATCATTAAAATTATTGTTTGTTAAAGGAATTCATTAAAACGAGTTATGATTATAGTCTTGTTTTCTCTTGTTTTGTATCGCTTTTACACACAATTAATCCCAGAATTTATTTTATGACATAAACTATAATTAATTAAAAAATTTTGATTTCAATTCACGACTTATTCTCCAGACTTGGCTTCAAAATTGTCTGCACTTTGAGGTTACGCCTCATTATTACTATTGTGTGATCGCGCGGTCCGAACATTGAATGCCATTACATCACAAACAAAATTAAATCATAAGCCAAAAGTGAATTATGTATTGAAGCGAAGCGATGGCGAAGAAGCCAATGAAAGGCAGCACAACATCGCACACCATAGCCATAGCCATCGCCATCGCCATCGCCGGTGACTCGTCTGAGACACTAGCCTTGGATCAGAGCATTCACCGTAACAGTGAAGTGACTTTTATTTGCATACAAAGGCTCACCAGTTGTGCCGCAACACCACAACACTCGACAACCGGTTCGCCGACAGCCAAGTCTTGTATCGCACTCGAGAGCTACGAAATTAATGTTTCAAATCTATAATAATTATTGCTTTACTCGTCTCTGTCTCTGCTTTTTGTGTGGACTCACTCATCGGATTCGCTGCGAATCTGAATCAGACAACAAGTGATGCCGTTCTTAGACTCGGAAACACATTTGGCATCTAATACGAGGACCTATTATACAATCTAATGGCCATTAAATTATAATCTCGTTTTAGGCTCCGCTCGTTAATAGCTATTAATATATCCGCAAAACTGCTATATAAAGGAGAAGAACAGGAAAACTGATTAAAATAATTTTTAATAACTTGTCTCTCGGTTTGAAATAGCAGTTGTCTTGCAAGTGCTCGCAGCGCAAAGTGGTTTCTAAGCGTATTTTTATGCAAAAACAATGTTTTACTTTTGCCAAAACTGAAAGTTCGAACGCGAAAACGATTTCATGGATTTCACAGGTTTTGTGTCCAAACTATGCGAACACCAAATGCTGTGAAGAAATATCAATTGTTTTTGCGTTTGGCAGACATTAGTGACGACTAATGATTAGCTAATTATTTGAATGTATTTCACACTCGACTTCACTCGACATTTCATAAACAGTGCCCAAAACCTATTGCAAAGACAATGGTTCGATGGGGAGGAACGCCAAACATCGCTCACATATCCATATCCTCTTCGATGAAGACATAGATAAATAATCACATAATTTTGATGTATATCTAATTCATGAAAAATTAGGCATAAATTGGTTTGAATTCTGTCGGTCGGAGTGGCGAATAGGCTTTGCCTGTGCGAGGGTTGACACAAACGTTCGGGTAATAAATGGGAAAATAAATGTGTGTTCACTAAAAAAAATGGCATAAATTTCGCTCAAAACCTATCATTAGGTTCGAGACCAACAAAATTCAAATTATTTTCCCTTTTTTTCTAGTCATATCATATGTAATACAACTGGAAGTCATTGGATGTTTTAACAAATGTGCAAAAGTGTGACTAAAATGGGTTCGTATTCCACATCGAATGGATATACGGATGACATGTGTTCGCTCGCTTGTGGAGACGGAATCGCTTCACTAATTTGCAGATAAAGACTGACAAACACACCAAAAGTCCAGTGAAAAGTTACAAATTTAGACCAACTTTTACCTTGAGCTCGAAGCGTGTGTGTCATCGCGACATCATTGCCTAATGATGTCCAAATTCAATTAGTCTGCTCTGTATTGGGTCCGGGAAGGGATGGGCGGACAAGGAATCTATTTTCAGACCAAAAAGAACTATCATTTACAAGCAAAACAAAAAACAAGTCGAGCGCCGAAAGAAAAACAACAAGCAATCCCTCCCCCGGACAGAACCCAATCCATGGCCGCTATTGTCTTAGCGCTCAAATTATAGCCCAAACAGAGTAATACTAGAATTAAATATTATAATAAAAATTCTTTTGCGAAAAAAAATGTTAACGAATGCTGATTGTAGTCAAAGCCATTGAAGTCGTCGACGAGAGTCGATTAAAAAAGTCTTTCTACGAGCGTTTAATAGCCCGGTTCAGTCAGAGTCAGACTCAAAGAGAACCACTTTTAACTCGTTGGCCATTAAACCTCGATTTAATCGGTTTCATCCTATCGTCGATTAATTGAGTCGACGTTAGAATTGAGTTAAACACTAATTTAGTTAATCATTAGCTACGAAAATAACCCAATTTTTGAAGAAAACTAATCAAAAGTTTCAATTAAACTGAATTTCTGAACGAAATCTTATGTTTGTTTTCGCCGTTAGACTCGAAGCCATAATACGAGTTACGCAAGGATTGCATTGAATAGCGAGATATTTCTGAAAATGGACTCAATCGATAAGCCTGTCGACAATTTTTCGTTTAATTAAAAATTTTCCCCAATTTTTGGAAACAAAATCCAAAGATTAAGTAAAATTCAATTGAATCCGTAATTGCAGACTCGGATCTAAAAAATAAAAAGCTCTTGCTCTTGCAAATTTATTATAATTAAATTGAAATCTAATACGGATTCATAACTGGCTTTGAGGAACGAACCCAAACCACTGTCGGCGATAAAAATACGTTATTTTCCCCGATATTTATCTCGTCTTTCAGTCCACTGGTGAACGAGTATTACAATTCGTAATCACTTTTGTCGAATCCATTAGTTAAAGGTTGAATTTATAGCTCTAATTGGCCAACAGATAGCTATTGCATTTTATTCAGGCAACTCAACTCAACTCAAAATCATAACATGGTAATTATTGTGAAGGCAAGTCTGAATGACATCGCCAGACACTATTAGCTTATTTGGACTACGATTACGCCATTGTTTATATGGTTCGCGCACTTATGGCTCTGAACTGAAGACATTTTCAATGAAATTGTCGTAAATTTGGAGCCAAAGTATTAATTGTAATAATAATAACAATAAATAATTGAAATCATTTGAGACTTCGTTTTCTCCAAAAGTGTTTTAATGGCCAGAAATTCAGAGCAGAACTCAGTTTAAAGACATTAAACAAATGTGAGCCCAAAGTGTGGGCATTGGCTGCGAAACTGCGATACAGTGTGTCGTCGATAAGTCTAACGCCGTTATGGACTACAAATTGTGGATTAGATCGAGTTAATTGCACCGTAATTGGCCTGGTCTGGACACCAAGATAGACAAGTTTGCACTTTGCACACAAGTTTAATTGCGCTCAATATATCAAACCAATCAATATCGCCATACATTACACACTAAATTAGGGCTAACATGCATTCAGACCCGAAGCCTCTCCACTGAACCACTTCTGGCGATAACTGGTTTCAATATTTTAGTTCTTTCGCTAATTTTTTGTCTTTCACTTTGAGGCACTAAATTTGATCCGATCGTTGAGACAAATGCCGATCTGTCCAATAGCCGACCCGATGAGAGCCAGCACTCGAACAACAAGAAAAACAGATTAATCGCCTGAACTTGTCTGAAGTCAACGAGTTTGATGAACTCACTTATTAATAAACTTATATTATTTAAAATCAAGTTATAATAGCATCTAATGTGGCAAAAAAGATGTATGTCTTGGTAGTTGGCAGCGACAACACAATCGAAACACTTTTTTGTATAAACTTTTTTCTTGGCCAACAATTTATTTCCTATTTTGAAGAGTGATTTCACTTCGAGTTTGATTTGTTTTGGCAGTAAATTAGCAGAGAATGTAAACATCGATTTGAGTGATTGCTTCTGAAATCGATTTCAATTAATTAGATATCAATGTTTGAGTGGGAAAAACAAGATTATGACATGAAATTAATGGCCAATTCATATTCAATTCAAATTAAAAGTCCGGGTCATTCTTCTATCGGACAGATAGTTATCGAGTCGAGCGTAAAATTTCTGCTCTAATCACACAATTTTTTAATCGCTTTCGTAGCAAAAAGACTTTTCGTAGAAAATTCTTGTTTAGAAATAAAAACAACAAATTCGAGGAACGGACACATATTTGGGATAAAAGCGTTCGGCAAAAGAAATGCTAGAAAAACATTCATTGCATTCAGTGATTGCTTAAAATAATTTTCGCACAAATGTTAAGTGATTTGAGAAGTAATTTAAACCTTTAGACCCAAATCCAGAGACAAAAGAGGAGGAATGGCCAGAGGGAAGGCAACACTGGTCTGGCGAATAAAAAAAGCATGTTCCTTTTCATAAAAAGCATCATGGCAAGAGGGAAGATCCCACAGGTTCTCAACAGAGCTCCACCTAATTGGCTCATTTCGACGGCATTCCACTCATGTCTGTAGTTATTCACCAAAATTGTATATTTCGTGCACATGTCTGACAAGAATTATGTTTTCAACTCTTGTTTTTTATTAAATAATTTTGTGGTCTTTTGAATGAAATCATTATTTGTTATATAAGTCTGTATTAAATTTCTAAAGATTTGAGACAATTGTAAAGTATTTTATTTTATAAATAATTCATTCCAATGACTATTAAATAGTAATGACTTTATTTAGAAAACAATTCTATAATAAAACTCAATTTTGTCGCCGAAATTGCTTTTGAAATGAGTTTCAATTGAATATTAATAACCAAACGCTTGACCTTCGCCTGAGACGTGTGCTCGGGTTAGGCCACCGGTTCGTACGGGTTCGGGTCAGAGCTGAGTCCATAAGCGCATTACGTTTGACGTTAGATCAAGAATTGATTTACAGATCGACACAATTATTCTTCGCAACAAAGCCGGGACTCAACTGTATTTCAATCAAAGAAGAAGTGAAAAAAAAGTTTTGCCACAAACTCCTGATCGCAAACCCACAGCCGTTCAGTGCGATTGACGTTTCGTACATTTCCTGTTCTGCCATCAAAAAACTTATTTATATTTATATCGATGCTAATATAATATTAGATTATACCAATTTAGCAACTAGTTCCTATTGATAAAGTTCATACCTCTTCTCGCAAACTTCTTCCACTGATTCAATTTGTCACTCAACCAAACAGTGATAATTCACTTTTTACATCGTTTCCTATCACAAAACAATGATCAACACAATCGACGAGTGAGCCCAAGGGTGGACACGACCTGCTCGGGGGTTAGGGGCGGCGACACTACAAAAAGTTCATAGAGGGAGGGGCTCTCGTTTGCAGAGGTCCAGGGGTGAGACGCAATTGGAGTTGTGGTTAAAATTTTTGCTTCAATTTTGTGGTCATTTATATTAGGATATGAATAAACACCGGAATAAACAGTGTTTTTATGAGAAGAGTTTAATAGAGGTTATCGCGAGAGATGAAAATATGCTCGGTATCTAATCAGACAGGGAAGCAACAACACAAGGCAAGCAAGGTCTGCCACTCTGTAGTGAAGCACATCCAAGTCAATAATCTGTTGAAGCGTTCATTAGACCAAGATTACATGTACAAGATTACGTCTATCTTTGTTGTTAACTCATTTTATTAGTCATAGAGAGGGAAGTCTAGCGAACTGTTCAAAGTTATCCAGTTATCAAATGGTTCCATACAAAGGTCTATTGAGAGGCCGATCGAGCGGTGATAATCCCTAAGATAGTGTTCGGAAGCAAAGACCATCGTTAATGGGCTGACCCTCTGTTAGGAGCATATGATTCGGACAATGAATACAATTAGAGACCAATTATGAGAGGTATCGCCCGATTGTCACAAAACCGGATCACTTCTGATTCACTCATCTATTAGCGAACAAGTGGAACGTCGAGAACTTGACCTGAGCTGAGCCGAGCTCTGACTCTGTTTGGCTCACTTCTTCAACTCACTCTGGATGACGATTCAGAGCTTGACTTCCGATTATAGCAACAAAACTTGTCATAACTGTTGAATAGTGACGAGAGATCACTGATCTTACAGACACTGATTCGCCGAATAAATTAGTTTTGATTAATTCAAAACTCGACTCTCCAGAGCACAGCCTAATAAAGTGTAGCCGAGGCACAAAATTTAGAGACGGTTTGTGTCCAATCTGTCTAATATGTCCAATGTGTCCATGCTCATCTGCTATTGTTGGTCTAGTGAGGCGCTCAATCGGCACAATGGCCAGACGTTTGTTTGAATTGTTCACAAACTTGTTTATAGTCTGCCATAAAACGGATGGCAAAACAGATGCAAACTTTTCAATAGAATTGTTTTTGAATTTCTATTAGCTGACCACATTGGCATCACCTTGCTCACTTGTTCTGCATCACATCATATCATGTTATGTTACTGGCAATTGTAAATTCATTTCAATACAACTATTATTAGTTGTAAATAATTTTGAAATGAGTCGAACGGATATTTCGATAAGGAATTCAGAGCTGACTGTCTGAAGAAATATGTGAGCAATTTGAGCTAGCATAATTTATAGCCGCAATGAGATTGTCATGCTTAAAATTATCACATCTCACCAAACAGGACCCAATTAATCAACAAGTTAAAACTGGCTAGTTAGCGCAGGCAGCACAAAGTTGAGCGCTGGACAGAGAGATAGACAGAGACCTACCGGTGATGTCGAGTTGTGATGATTTCCTGTTTGCGTTGGTCACAGACAACAGTCTTCGAGACAACAGCACAATAAACAGATTTGAGTCCAAACTTTAGCCACAGAACTGCAATGCAATGCAATGCCAACAGTATTGCTGTTCAGTTCAGTACTGAGAGTAGTGTTGTGTAGTGTTGTGTAGTGTTGGGCAGCGATGTTGCTGTTGAGAGCACTCACTCCGAATAGCACTGGTTAGACGACATACACATCTACGCAGAGCAGAGCAGGCATTCCCTGTGCCAGTCAGGGCTCTGCCAAAGTGTGAGCAAACTCTGTAACACTTCCTGGTCTTAAACTTACGTGAAGGTTACCGATAGCCAGAATTGGCTCACCATTGCAACCATTGCCTCACATTAGCCAACTTAGGCCCACATCTCAGTGCATCCACTTGTTTGTCGGGCCTGACTCTGCCTGACTGTGCCCGCTATGCCATACCTGAGCCCTACCACTGCCACTACCACTACCACTACCTGAGCCCAGTGTCAGCCACAGCCACAGCAGAGCCCACTTCACAGCACTCTCAACAATGCCTAATAAACCGCTTTGACCTCTGACTCGACGCTCATCTCAACCTTCAATAATTACAGCATTGCTTGTATTG
>JAQGBE010000553.1:0-17111 GCA_034698225.1 Scheloribates latipes | reverse complement strand
TTTTTGACGATTCATATGTTTATTGTTCAAAATAAAGTCAAACAATAATTGGCATATATTTTCATATGTTCTCAAACATACAATTCATATGATTTCACTTTTTATATCATTATTGATGTAATTATTGACATATTTAACAATACATAAACAAATTGTTTTGAGGAATGTATTCGGATATGAGTTGAGTCGTGATAATTATTAAGTCATATTTAATTTGCTTGTTAATGAGGTAATTAATGGTAATGAGGAGAGGGTGGGAGAGAGAGAGAGAGAGAGAGAGAGAGAGAGAGAGAGAGAGAGAGAGAGAGAGAGAGAGAGCAGACATGTGATCAAACAAAGCAAACTCGGTGTCGAACGAAGTAAGCAAAAGCTGTTTCGTTATTTCCCAAAGCAATCTAAACGAAAAGACAAATCGATAGTAAATAATAAATCAGTTATTGCTCGCAAATTGACTTTTCATTGGATCGAAAACAAATGCATTAACCGTTTGCTTTGATTCGATGCTAATTTCAATATTATGACTAATTATTGGGATTCGGATGAGTTTTATGTCACATAAATAGTATTTCTCTTTTCACATCTCTTGCCGTGCGATAAGTCATCTCTTATTTACGATGAGATCATAACTCAGACACAAAACACTTCTATCCATAACCTCTATTGCAATGCATTTCACTTAACATAACGTCACTATTAATAAGTCGGTGCCGTATAGTTGACGCCGGAGCCCATCATCTGGTCCTGCGATGCGTTTATGAACGGGTTGTCCTGATAGGTCGGCTCCTCTGTGGCGCCCGCATACGCAGAATAGCCGGCGCCGACCGGCATGTCTTCGTTCTCGAATCCACTCGCGAATTGAGTCATATCCGTGCCCTGAGTCCAACGCAGGTACGCGAAGTAAGCGCATCCGGCCTTCGGGTAAACCAATGGTCACAGTCAGTGGTCGACAACAACCGATCTGGTCCTGTGTCGAGCGTCACTCACCCAGGAAAAAATTGAGAAGAAAGAGAAAGCGATGGCCGCTCGACAACTATTGATGCCCTCGCCGTAAGGCGGCCAACTGGCCATTTTGCCCCAGGTTATGCCCAGGTATGCGAAACACAACGCGTAGAGCACTGCCCACAGACCTAATTGCGAGAAGTGTTCAATATATCAGTCGTTTCATGAGATTCGATGAATACCTGAAAATCCCAGATCGAAAGCCACGACTCGGCGCCTGATTTTGACACTCGAGAGGTTTTGGAACAGCGCTTCGATGATCAGGAGTGCGATACTGGCCAAGAAGCCAATGAGGCCCAGACCTGAGCCCAATCTGCACGCGTTGTTGTCCTTATACAAGCACTTCTCTAGCTTTCCCTCTTTAACCCACCCTTTTGCTGATATACAGCCGAAGACAATGACTGAACACAACTGTAATCAGAAAACGATAACAATTAATATGATTGCAGTCAGAAGTCAGTCGAGTGAAGGGCACCCGAAATCTCACTTCACTGCAAAACAGGGCTCGAAATCACGACTCGATTGGTTTGCGTTGTTGCGATATAAATGTAAATTGACAAGATCTAATTATTAATTTGCTCTCTTCACGTCAATTAGCAACAAACCATTAAATGTTTAATCACCTAAAATCAAAATCTGCTCAAATCAAGTCCAATATCAATGTTTGACAAGAATTTTGCTTCCAATGAATGATTGATGGCTTTAGTAGCCATCAGTTGAGTCGCTCACAGGTCTGACCTCTCATTAATATAAAGTGAATTTTGAGCCTCGAATGGACTCAAAGGTCGATAAGGGGTTAAACGGCATTAAATCAACGATTGGATAACGGGTTGACTCTAAACGAGATAATGAGTGGACGACTGACCCAACAAATGAATCGGAGGATCACTTGCGGTCTCATCACATATCCGATCGGATCGAACGCCGAGCCTTCGGACAAATGGATCAGATTTAGTGACAAATTGTGGTCAACTGATGACTACAGCGATGGTTTGAGTCCTTACCTGCCTTTCCGGCGCCAAACGCAGAGTTCATATCATTCATATCGGTATTGGATTCAGTGAAGACTCGGAAACTAGATTTTGGTTCTAATTAATTATGATTGAAAACTAGTGATGAGATTAATGAGAAGCAAATCAAATGAATTGTCGATCCATTGAGTCAATCATCTCTGGGACTGATTTGCCTCCAAGTGTTGCGATTCTGACGTTACGTTTGGAAAATGACTTCAAATCTACTCGTTTTCGATGTGTTAACCAATATTTGTGACCAATGTTTGGCTTCAGTCCTAATGTTTAAGTCTTCACTTGTAATCTGTATTTAAGGAAAAACTTCAATAAATACCCAAAACATCAATAATTAAATTGCGATCCGATGTGCAAAAGCGGAAAATTTAGCGAAGTTTCGGTCATTTTTCTCACTCAGTCGTCAATATGTGTGCCGTTGAGTGCGAATGCGTATTGAAGTCCACAATAATTGTCAATAATTTTCATACATCTCTCGTATGACTCGAAAGTCTGATATAATTATTAATTAACAATTTATTTGCAAAAATATTCATTAATTTACACACATTTTAGTGAATATATAACTCAATCATAACAAATATAATTGTGATTCCAAACAAATTGTATTCAATTCAATGAAAATATTTATTAAACGCGTTAATTGTGTCACAAAATATAAACCATTTTTCTGTATAACTACTATATTTCAAGGGAAACAACAGCAACAGTGGGTCCGAAGCGTGGACTCAATGGCCAGACTCGTGATTGTTCTGGTGATGGCTCTGGTCTTTGGCGACCATCACTTGACGGCATTTGTCGCACACGACTAACTCATTGGAATTGTGGTCATTGAGGAGTCGGAAGCCCTTAGGAATGGCTCCTCTGGTGCTCTTCAGGTCCGTCTGTTGGGCTCTGAGTAACTCATTCTGTTTGCTGATGTCGGGCAGTAGTACCAAGAGTTCGGTAAATATGGGCGAAAAGTGTTTTCTGTCGAATATTTCAAGACATTTGTTATAATATTGGTCTCCAGTAATCAACGATTGGCGGAACTGTTTGGACGCCTCTTTGAAGAGCAAGAACTTTGAACGATCGGAGCCGACAGATAGAACAGACTCAACCAGTTTGACGAGCGCTTGATTTCGTTCGTTGAAATCAATTGGATTTATATAAGTAAACTCATTTGAATTCGAATCGTCCGAACCATTGCTGATCACTTGTTTTGCTACTAAACTCAATGATAAATCGGAAGTCTTTTTCTTGACTGACGGCAAACCGGGCGGAGGGTTAGCGGTGAGCGGTCGCGACAACGACTTGAACTCGAGCTTCGGTTTGCTCGAAGACATTTTGCTCGTCGTCTTCTTGGGCTCCAGTGTCGGGAAGTCTTCAATACTGGGTATTATGTTATTAAGTGATTTGATATTGTTTCCTGAATTTTTGGTCTCATTTTGCGAAGCATTCCATTCACTGTTTTGGTTCTCTTTTGATTTGATCGCTGAACTGCTATTATGGCCGTAAGATATTGAAGAAGCGGTCGCTGTCACCGGTTTGTTCTTCTTTTTGGTGACCGGTAGTGAAGGAAATTCTTCTTTATTCATAACTAAGGGTTTGTTTGACTTTTGTTTGGTTTGTTGATTGGAAATGATTGAAGAGTCAATCAAATTGACATTCTTTCTGACGTCTGTCTGTGTTTTGTGAGCGATGGACGGCTTCTGTTTGGCTAACCTGTTGTAAGTGATGGCACTGCCACTCATCACACCTCCACTCGAACCTCCAGGAAGTGCTGGAAACTCGTCGTCATTGGTTGTGTTGAGTTTAGGGTTCTTCGACAGATAGACGCTATAACTGCTGGGCTTTTTGTTAGGTTTCACCGAGTTTTTGTTATCACCTGGTTTAGCTGCCTGGGCAGCACCAGCAGCAGCACCCGCACCGGCCACCAGCGACGGGAAGTCCTCGGGCCGCGGAGGCATAACTGGAGCCGCAGCTGCAGTGTCTTCGGCAGCGGAGTCCGAATCGTCCGATTGATTGTGGTTATGATTATTATGTCTTCGCTGTTCTCTTTTTATTTGCCGTTTTGATTGCTGCCCGTTGTCCAGTATCTGACCAGCTCTTTGACGAATAAACGAATCCAATTGAAGTGTTTTAGCTTTTTTGAGGTCAGATTTGCTCATATTTTGCGAGTGAAACTGTGCGATATGTGCCTGGAGGTCGATCTCGGTCTTGAACGCATTGGTGAACTTCTCCTCGAGAGTGTCACACTCTTTGCAGAGGAAGTGGGCATTTATGAAGTGGTTCTTCAGTTCTGCATAGTCTCCGTAGAACTGACTAAAACCCGAAGGATCGCAGAAATGACAATAAAAGTGTTCTCTCCGGAGGTGAAGATGAAGGTCTTCGTCATCGACGTAGCGCTGGTCACAAAACGTACAGATCGGATGTCCTCTATGACTCCTCTCGTCGGGATCGCCGGTCTTCCGATGTCTGACCAACTCTTTTCTGGTATAATACGTGCGTTCGTGAGAAAACAGTCTCAGATTTTCCACACATAAGTCACACATAAATAATTCGTGTTCTTTCCTATTGAGACAACAGTTTGTCAGTGATTTAGAAACAGTTAATGGCATTGATCGACAAAAATACCTCAAATGAGTGGTCAAGTCGTGGATCGTTTTGAACGTTTTGTTCCGACACTTACGACACGGATGTTCCAGAAGTCTGCCGTAAGACTCGAGTGAGTCTTCGTCCTCAAAATAAATGCCATAATCGTTGCGATACAAACACTTCTTGAGATCCCATTCTTCAAACTTCTTCTGTCGATTACGAGTGAACACGACCTGTAATTGAAGGGCAATTTAGATGAGATGGCAAACGAGAGCAAAGATGTAGTACTTCTTCCAGTTGTTGTCGACAAATAGGACACTCGTTCTGTTTGCAGAGGACACGTATTCTTGTGGAGCACTCGTAACAGACGGAGTGATCACACTTTCCGATCGCATAAATCGCTTTCTTATTGGTGTTTGTGATGTGTTGACAGCAGACCACACAACTCGGGGTATTCTCGTCGGCCATTCTTCCGGTTCGCCAAATGAGTCTACGGTTTAAGTTTATCGATAGGTTAGTCACTTGTCGTCAGTGTTACGATTTGTGCGCTAATTAGTTTGTTATAGCGGTTGTCGTCCGAACCAATTGATTGGCACAATAGTTGACATTAGATAACAAACTGATCAGACATGGACTTCATTGGTCAGTAGACCTGACCGCCGAAGCACCTACTGGTCCGAAGAGTGACTAATCAATCAAATTAGTGGCATATCATGTGATCACTGATCGGTTGTGACACGAATGCAGTCGTCGAGAAACTCACTATTTATTGATAGCTAAGACCACAACCAGCGCTGACCCGTCTGTCCTTTAGTTGATCCCAACCGGCGGTTCACTATCGCGTCCAGTGATTGCTTGTGAGAGCCAAGTGAGCCACGAATTGGACGATCTTTGGCTCAAATTGAAGCCAAACTGAAACAGCAGTTCACGTGTTGTGACAATCAAGTGATCTGTGATTTGGCGCTCAGTTTGAATGGCTTTGAAAGAAGTTTGAAAGCGTTGGTTAAGTTGTGGACTGAATGCAAATGTGAAGCAATGATAAGACGATTATCGTTGACTTCATTGGCCACAACTGTCCTCACCTGTCCTCACCTGTCCTCACCTGTCTTGAGCTCACTGTCCATCAATCAAGATGGTTGAACAGATCAGTGATAAGTTTACAATAATTGACAAAATATTATGCATGCTTTGCCACAAATATTTAACATTCATGTCGATCGTGTAAAATATTTAATATTTGTACATGGAAATAATAATGCAGATAAAAGAAAACATCCTGGAACGATTTATAAATTTGTAATACAGAGAACGACTAACATGCATGATATTCTATCATATTTTGACATTCAAATTAGCTAACAATGATAATAATTGATCAAATTGGAATAGTCTAGGTTAGTTACAGACTTTACTTATCAACTCTTTATTTTAGATTTTACATTCAAGTGCCCTGCTACTTCATTCTATCTAGAGTCACCTTCTGGTATCCACTGGATTAATTTAGTCAGACAGTTCTAATTAAATTCGTCTAAGTATTCTGAATTAGTTGCTAATCTATGGTGTCAATTTGCATGATAATCTGATCGTGTCGAAGGGAGACATTAATCACTAGGTCTAATCAAACTGATTCTCCAATTTATTTTTTGATGTGACTCACATCCCGACTATTAATCCACTGCTAATCAGTTCTTGTCTTATCTCGTCTGAAATCAATTCTAAATTTGATTATTTTGCCGATTCATAAACAGATCATTAGACTAATGACATTAGTTATATCCGTTCGTGAATTTGTGTTAACCTTCGGATCGATAATAGAATGAAAGACTTCTTCCATATCTGTAGATATGATTTGCAAAATTAGGAAAATTGCAAACAAGAAAGAAATGTTCGGATCTGTTCTCTTCAGAGCAGTGGTTCGGTCATTGGCTTCAATTGTATGGAGAAAATGACTTTTTGGGTCATTCGGTTGATCCAAATTTCAAAGAAGAGCAACGAGTTATGAGAGACAAGTGAAGTGAAGTCAGTTCTACTCCAGTCTCGACATCACTTCACAGTCTCCTCAGCAGTGCTGTCCACGGCTTCAGACCACTCAACACAGACTCAGCAAAAATGTCAAACTTATTGATTGCATTGTTAATCCCGTTTATGGCCATCGATTGTGAGTATTCCATACTTTTCTTGATCTTTATTCCTATATATCCTATATATGACAGGTCAGTCGCTCAGCAACACGACAACAGTGGTCGCCAACCCCGACAGCACTGCAAACGCCACCAAAATTGTGATGGAATTCGTCACTGGAATGGGAAGAGCTCTTCAGCAACTGTTGACCGCCAACTCAAACAACAAACCCGTGATTGTAATGAATGTCAGTCTCTTATAGTCAGTGAGCAATTGAATTCATTTATTAGGCGATAGATTTCAATTCGACTGACAAAGTGTCGTCTCCTGAGAGCAATCGCATCGAAGGCGAGAAACTGAGGGAAGAGATCGTCAAACGGGTCAATAACTTGCAGACAGTGATCAAGACTGCGATCGAGGTCTCCCAAGAGAGGCGCGATGTCATATCGAAGCGCATTTTGGAGCAAGCTAATAACAGACTCCAAAATGCCAAAGAACGGGCCGATCGAGTGCTCAGAGAGGTAAGTGGGAGCTAACCGATTGGCACTAGCATGCTCATTTATTGGGCGCATCATCTATAGCCTCACAACAGCGAGATTGCTGTCAGAACTCTGCGGACAATTAACCACGGAATCAGTCATTTGTCGACTTTTGTCAATTCCCTGTTGGGAAGGGTTAACATCTCGATTAAGGTTGACGTCAAAGAGAAACCAGAAACCGGTGATCACAACAAGGAGAAGAAGAAGGAGTAAAAGTTGGCCGAAGTTGACAACCATTCCATTGATTGTATACTCGAAGACCCAACTCGTGACCCAACTATTTATCTGTTCAGTCGGTCTCTCTTGTGATTGTATTATATTTATTGCGAATGTTATATAATTTTTAGACTAAAAATTGGGTCAACTCTTAAATAAAATAGTAAATCGGTCTCAACTCGTGTCTCGTCTAATGAATTCCATAACAATTCCGGTATTGTTTGCATTGAACTCAATTCAGTTTCTATGCGTTAACTGAAATAAATACTATGCGCTCTTATATTCCAAATTGATCCTTTGCTTTAATTATCAATCATTAACTGCTTTAAACTCTGAGTGAAATAGATTATTGAATTTCAATTTCATACATTCAAAACTTGAATGACATTTATATAATTTAATTTATGTTTTTAAGTTTTATAAAGTAGTGAAAAACATATCAAGATATAAAAATAGCTACAGACAAGGATGCTAATCTGTAGATAGCAAGAGCAACTGATTGACAAGTAAATTGTTTGCATGATATTTGGCAAGATCAAATTAAAGGTCGGGGAGTAGTAACGAGGTCTTTATCCAGAAGTTTATCTACGAAAGCAATAGAGGTATTCAAGTCTTTGAGAAGACTTGATCTCAGATTCGGATGCCTTTCAAGCATTGGTCGAATAGTTTCCTCGAGTCTCTTCATGTCATCGTATGCCTGCTGTACTTCTTTGATCTTATCCTTTTTTATTTGCTTGCCTTCGATGGCCGTATCGACTCGTTTCGACTCTTTGTAGTAATCGCGATAGACTTGAAGGCATTGGTCGCAGTCAGCGGTGTATTGAATCTTCTGCTGGTCGTAATCGGTCTCTTTGATGAATGTGCAAGGTCGCTCGCAGCACTCCACCTGGATGGCCACCACTGCCACACAATCGAGAGCATTGAGCATTTCGTTTTTAATTTTGAATATTGATTATGTAATTAGTAATTACCCAACAGATTAAGCACAAACAGAGTCTGGTGCAGAGTCGACATCGTCTACCTCGAGGCAAAACTGGAAGAGTATTCTGATTATAGAAGAACGCAGTGAAGAATATTGCACTGATATAATCTCACTAATTGATAATTGGTGGGAAAAGTGGCACATTGTGTCTTGGCTGCACATATTGAGTGTCAATTATGTTGATAATTGCCAAGTCAAACATCAATTGCTTTTTATGCCAGTTTCAATTGGGCTGATCAGTGGTCGAGTGATCGAATAGAATTGATTTTATCATTTCTATGAAATTAAACTAGAATAACTTTCCCACAAATGTGAAATATTGATGTGACATCGAGGTAAACATGATTAGTAATTCATTTTGACGACAACGAGATTAATATTGAGCACATCATCACATCATCATGCTCATATTAAGTTGAAAGGCAAAAAGTATTGAATAATATTTTTTAATAGAGGTTTCGATTCAAAAGTTTAACAAATCTTATAATTCAATAGAACAACAAAAACCCGATTTATTCGATAATTATTTGACAATAAATAATGAATTCAATTCAATAAATACCTAATAATTCAAAATGACTTTGAGTTGAGTTAAATAAGAGTTAATCACAATATCGTTGATTGCGGTGACAATCGATGTCATCAAAACTCATCTCGTTTTGGAGGCGACACTTCTCCGGAGTATTTGGGCCTTTGTTTTGCTGTCTTTTTAGGCGATTGTTTTTGTTTTGCCACAACATTTGGCTGTTTGTCGGCTGAGGTCTGATTGAAAGTCGACAAGAATTGGTCGACTGATTGGGCGCTCAGCCGATTGGAAGTCGGATCATAACTATTGATTTTGTCGACAATCAGCGACCGAAGAGTCGATGTTTTGATGTACTTCTCTCTCAATTGTCTGATAGACTCAATCAAATACTTTGAATGAGATTTCAGTTCTTTGAGCTGTGATTTGCGTTTAGAAGACTTATCGCTCTTTTGGCTCATCGTTTGCCGAACCAAATCGAGTTCTCGCAGACGATTGTTCAGCGATCGCAATACTGACCGTCGGCTCGAGTGACTCGACTGAAGATTGTTTAGAAGACACTTCTTATTGCATAACAGGAGTGATGTCTGCAAACGAACGCTTGTTTGCGAGTGTTTCAAAACAAATTGCACTAAACTAGTGATCGATATTTGGCTATCAGATGGAAAAGAAATGCTCTCGGCTTTCCTGCAATCATATTGAAAGCGATTAATTTAATTACAACATAATTAAATATTACTAGTCATTACCTTTTAGCTGGGAAAAACATTATAGTGGGATACCTAGATCAATGACAATAAGTTAGCGTGACTCAATTCACCAGGTTTGGTATGCTCACCTGTCCACGGTATACTCCCAAGGTAGGTCATTGGAATCGCCATTGATTCTGAAAGACAAGCAGAAGTGAGCCATCAAATGCCAGCCAACTAACCACTGGTGACATACCGGGCGAAGACTATGCCCTTGACATCATTGAAAAGTAGTGCCATTTCTAAGTAAATGTGAGCAATGGTTGAGCAGAAGCCGCACCACTGGGCGTAATACATGACCACAACGTCTTTGTTCGGGTCGAGCGCTACCGACGCGAAAGTCTCGGAACTAAGTTCGGGAACGCATATAACGCGTTCGCTAGAGTTTGAAGGACACGAACCGGAGGTCACCGGAACTGTTCTGCTCTTAAGAAATCGAGGCAACGATCGAGCCGTGAAATTCTTGATGAATTCAACTAAAGTTCTTTTGCTAATTGTTTGTAATTCACTCGAGTCGTGTGTCAACACGTGTGTGCTTTCAGTGATTGGATCGACAATCACACCGACAGTGGCGTGAGTTTGGTTGAAGACATCGATTCCTATGTTTTCGGCGAAGGACGGCAACAAAATCGAGTCTAAAGCCATGAATTTGAGGGTTCGGTTGGAACGACACGAAAGGCCAGTAAAGTTGGCCCTCCATTGCTGACTGCCTTCAGAACTGTCTGGAAAATTCAAGTCACTGTACTTAAGGCCCAAATGGAGTCGATGACAGTGTTTGAGTTCCGAGTCCTCAACCATTTTAGTGATCTTCTCGTCCAAAGTGTGTGCATTTGAATAGCCATCGGAGTTGGAGAGGAAGTACTTGTCGTCTAATTCGTTGGGCACGGGATGAATGCCGGAACAGGTGGTGTCGATTCGGTAATGAGATGTATATTTTGGCTGATATGACATTTTGATTTGGTTACAGAATTCTGCACTTCTGTTGGCACTGTTCGGGTCAAAGTCACTCAGATATCGGGAAGCGGTGGCCAAACAGTTGAATCGCTGACAATTGGCCGGACATTTGGCTAAACTCAGGTAAACACATGACATACAAAAGCACTTCTTTTCGCTGCTTTTGCTCGACGGTCGCCAACGGACTACTTGCGAGTGACAACAAGAGTCGGCACTTACGGCCACTTTCTTTGTCGAAGTGGTGTCTAAATTAATGTTGGAATCGAGCAATTCGTGGCACTTCTCCTCCAATTCCATCAGTTTGTCTTCTAGTAAATGGCGTCTGAGAATACTTCTGTGAATTATTGACCGAATTAGCGGTGAATTATCGCAATTGTAGTAATCCATTATCACTTCTCTTAGCTGTGAAAATGAACGAATCATTTTGGAAATGTAAAATAAATTGGAGCAAGCTCACATACCACATCGAAATATGGAGATATTCCTAAAACAAAACTTCTTGGAGTAAACAGAATAAGTGTCGCACTTTTGGTGACAATGTCTGAGATGGCACTGCTTTTGATGCCGGACGGAGTCAACCAGCGGAGAGTCGAGGTCTGTTGGACCCGACTGTAGACCCAACTGAGAATTGTCGCCGATTTGATGGCTTTAGTGCCGTAATGTTCGGTCGAATTCCATAAGAATAGAGTCAGGGTTTTGGGTTTAGACAGAGATAACTTGACGGCCACTCGTTTGCTGGTTATCACACAATAGCAGACTGTCCTCCACGGGTCAGTGGCCAGCGCTTTGACTGCAGTTGCGAAGAATTGCTTATATCCGGGTGGTTGAGGCGATTCGTTGAAGTCGAAGAAGCCAATCAATACAGCCTTCAATTAGACAAAACTATCAGATTAAGTCGATTAATAGATTATTTACATCATGTTTAGCCCTCAAGTCGAGTAGATCGCCCTCGTTCTGCACTGGTATGACCGGATCAACAAGGTTGTCCAGAAAAGGTATCAAATAACTGGCAACAATAGGCCCTTTGTACTCGACTTCGCCGGCCATCCTGACGTGTGCCAACAGAACCGGGTATCTCTTCAGGTTATAGTATTTGCGGCACTGACCTTCGGGCCACCAACAGTTGATGGCCGCGAAGAATATCTAAACCAGTGAAATATTAGACAAAATGATCATCGAGGGCACATCCAAGACTGATACCTGATGTCTATAATGTTTGGCCACAGTTTCAAACTCTTTCTTCACTCGAATGCAATCCGAATCCCACGGAGCGTCTGAAGAGATAATTGAATGATAATTAGTAAAATTAGTTATTATAAAAGTAAATTAAATTTATTTACAATACATGACGAAAGAGACGTCGTTCTGAAGGGCTCGAACCGACAGTTCACTCAATTCTCCCAATTCGTAATCAACGATCGGAAGTGTTTCGTCGTCAAAGAACTTGGTCGGTGTTGGCGGCCGTCGGGTTCGAAGTGGACTGTAATTACCGTTTGTTAAAACTAATTTTATACAGAAGTATATTAAAACGAATGAACAAGTTTTGTAATTCATTTCATCTCATTTGTGACTCTTTTTGCAAATGATTAACACATATGGAACCGCAGTCTTAAAATAAACTAGTACAATATTTGTGTTGCGAATAGCAATTAATTATTTGTAATTTGCATCAAATAACAAATGAAAAACACATAAATGATTAGTTCATTAAATAAATCAAATGTTTGTTGTGATTCGTTTTCGTCATTTAATTTATTTTAAATGTCACATTAAATGTAACTTAAAAATAATTTGCAAAACGTACACGATACAAAGTAAAGATTTACGAGGAGATTTAGTCTAGAACAATATCAATTGCCGAATAACCATGCACATCTGATTGCACCTGTGATAGAGGCTAAGCATGACGTGTAATAAACATAATTAGCCGGTAACTTGTTTGAAGGTCAATTTTCCCTTGAAATTGATAAACAAACTATTTTATCATTTGAAATCGATTGCCATGCTCATCTAATGAAACTTAAATCATTGTATAATTGCAAATAAATGCAATCACTTGTAAATTGCAATTATCAACAAAGTTTTGTAAACTTTGATTATATCAGTTTTAGGGCAATCATTGCCGATTAGATGATTAATAGTGGTAAACAATGTGAGGCAGTGTGTGGTGTGGAGTGTCTTAGTGGACATACCCGGTGTGAATGGCCACGAGGAGAGTGGCCACGACGGCCAACATGACTCCGATCGCCATTTGTTTACTTTTTTGCTTCATTTTAGTCAAACTGTGAATTGAGAGGCATTTGTCGACAATCGCCTCAATCGACGGCTCTTTCGGACAGTATTTGATGTTATGGTTGTCCTCCGAGACGCCGTCGACATCGGTCTGGTTTGGCGGCGGCTCTCTGTCGGTCTGCAGTTTGTTGAGTCTGACGTTGTAGCAAATGGTGATGTCTTCGCCATTCAACTGATTCGCCATATTATCAGTGCATTCAATAATGTAATAACACTTCGCACTGCTATCTGTCAACACATCCGACAATCCGGTCGACCCCTGACTGACAAAATACTCACTTCACTCGTCAACAAATGATTAGCCGTCGGACTGACCGTCGGTGGCGGTGGCCATCACACGACTAGCAGGTCGGCCAACTAGCTCTACCTCTAACTATTTACCTTGGCGTTACCATAAGAGAGGCGCGCACTCGACCAAGTTACTTTATCGCGATTCTACAAGAACTGGATGACTATTCACTTGGTTAGTGTCCGGTCGGACATCGCGCCCAACGCGAGACCAAAAGGTCGGATCAGATCGACATTTAATTGGAGTCTCCATTGCGAGTGAAGACAACTCTTTGACTGCAATTCTATTTATATTTTTGCTATTTATAAGTGTTTAAAGTGTTTGATATGAGAAACAGATTCCGATTTATGTATCAAATTCTCAGCTTTTTTTTATTAACACTACAAAGAAGTTAAATATTTTAAGTCTAAATATAAATCAATTGGTTATCACATCACATCACATGCGCTTTGAGACCGAATGCCGGCGTTTGGCTGAATAGCAACCGAAACAATCGGAGTCGGAGTCAGACAATACACTATTGATATTCCGCACATCGCTTGCAATCCAATCGGAGAGCCTCACAAATGCCTAATTAATATTCGCTAGAATTGTATAAATAAAATAAATCTAAAAATGAATTATTTATTTATTTATTTATTAATATTAATTTAGTAGATTATTCTTATAATTTATAAGTTAATTCACCAGCAGAACTTTTGTGTATTAGAATTGATCATGCAATTTTGTAGCACACATTCTTTTAATGATACGTTTTGCCGCGAATGGTATTTTTGAGAATGAATTCCTTTACCCTTAATTGATCAATGAGCATAATGATCTAGCTGCATTCAATGTTCCAAATGGTTGTGCTAAATTGAAAATCAATACGACTCAACTAGCATTGATCTGCATTACTGGTTAGTTATGTCATTAGTGGTTAATTACATTGTTCTAAATGCTAGGAATGCTTTAACACAATCAGACAATCGTAACACTAATTATCAATTATAGATTTGAATTATTAATTATAGATTAGAGTTGTAGCTTGGACATTCATATTAAAAGAGCAATTGTGTCAGATATTATTACACAATTGTCCTGTCGGTGTGTTTCGCCGAAAATTTCGGTATTGGAGACTTTCAGTGACGGACACCGCTCTCTCTGGCAGCCACTATCTCGTAAATGAGAATCTCGTACTTAACAATCTCGTAAATAATAATCTCGTTAATCACTATCTCGTATTCAACCTTGTGCATATAAGCTGAACCAAACTGAATTTTAAAAATTCAATCAATTAAATATCATTTAATTAACCAGAAATATAGCGATTCAACTTGTTCTGATTTAACTCCGACAGAGACAGCGGAGAGGAAATGAACTTTGGCTGACTGGTGTCAACTATAATGTTTAGTCTAACTAGAATTTTCGAAATTGAAATTCTATAACTGAATGCCAATCGAGTTGTGTCACTGAATAGAGAAACAATTGCTGACGAAAGTGACGGTAAGTCACTGAAAGTCTCCAATAACGAAGTTTTCGGCGAAATCCCCCGACAGAACAATTGTGTGATAATATCTTACTCTAAGTGCTGTTTTAAGATTGAAATCAATTAATGACTATGAAATTTAAGCTAAGATTCATTAATAGAGTGGAGAAAATCGATTGTTTGGCGACTTTGGGGTCGAATCGTTTGGATGGAGACACCGATCACTTGCGGTCATAGCTTTCGATCGCAAACCGGAGTACTGTTGGAGTTGTGGTGAATGTCGAATGAAAGCTGAGGTTTGAGCGCAAAAGCGGACAATCAGTCAATGGTTTGGTGCGAAGGAGTGTTTACTTCGCGGTGACAAACATAAAGGCATTACTTCATTGTCTGCCAGTCGTTGGCGATCAGAGTCGAGTCATTGCAGAAGAGCGACAACACAGCGGTTCCGCTTCGGTTCCTTCAGACGACTTGCTATCAGACACTCGAAGTAACGCTTTCGTCATCTTTCAGACCATTGGTTATCGAAGATTCGCAAAATAAGTTGTCTTCAGATAAGAATCGGGTTTTCACCAAAAGTTTCTCAAAAGGTGTGGTTATTGTCATCGAATTCTTCATTTGAGTAAAGGTCCGGAAAAACCAGTTCTATTTGAAACATATTTAGAGAATTTGAACGATTACTGAAAATTGAAACAAAACTGTGGTTCCAAACGACATTCCTCTACATCCAAGACTACATTCGAAGAGATAACTCAAGACTCAGTAAAAGCCGGTTATAATATAAATTCAATTGACGTCTCTTCACATTTGACTGGAAACTTGAAATCAAAACTCTCGAAGAGATAATAAGAATAATAAATAATTGACTGAAACCTGATTAGTCGGAGCCGGTTCTGTCCGGTGAGACGACTTTGCATACGTCCTCAGCCGAAGAGTCACTTAAAACCAAGAAGAGCTCAACTGTCGGCCACAGTTTGGCGAACAGTCGGCACAACACTTGTCATTGCCGTTGTTGAGTGATCTTCTCAGCTCTGCTCTGCTCTGAACTTAGCCACGAGTAAACCAGTGGACAACTAATTAGTTCTAACATCACCTGTGATTCAGTTATCTCGCGGACGGCTCTGTTGGCCACTGATATGCCCATACAAACCAAGCGCTACAGAATAAGACACCTTCGCAAACAAGAAATACCTCGGCTTTTAATGATATGTAAAAAAGAGGGACGACATATGGGAACGGCTGAAGAAGTCGAGTCTTGGCTCCAGTTTGATCCCAAAGGCTTCTTTGTGGCCGTTGATGAAGACGGTAAGAGTTGTTCTTCAGTTTGAAGTAATGTGTGATGTGATCTGTCTCTCGAGTTTGTGTCCAATTAAACTGTCACCGAATCGCCTGCTCTTCACTGCTTCCATGTTTTAATAATAATGACCAATCATTTGGTGCAATACTGCTATTAACTTGTAGTCGAAAGCAATTTCTTCGTCAATCAAAGCATCGCTCGATTGCTAGGAATTTCAATGTCATTCAACTCATTCTATATTGAAGTCAAAACTCGTAGTCTTATCAGACATTCAGTATATCTCAATATTAGAGTCAATATTAAGAGATTTGAACGACTCTTAGAACCAATTGATCGACTCGTAGAAGTACTTCAGTCGGCATCCCATGCAATAGTTGCCGATCGAAAGCCGATTGGCGTCGAGTGCAGGCCGAGTGCCACCCACTCACTCAGCTCTTGCAAGCATCCGATCAACTCTTGTACGACTACTTTATGCTAATATTCATAATTGATTTTAATATTAATATTCTGATCGAAAAATACATTCAATGGAAAATAAATTAATTAAATTATTATTATTAAAACTGAAAGCCTTTAAAGTGAAGAGCGTTTTGTGTGTCAGTAAACGAATCGATAAAACGATTCATTAATATTGAAATTAATTTTGATATTTGACTGAAAGGTAATTATATTTTAAATTAATAAACTGTTCGCTAAGTAACCGTAAAATCAATATAACACCGGTTTTGTTGAAAACTGTTTCAATATTTCATTTAGCGATGCATTTATGCCAAACCAAGCGAACCCAGTGTTGCCTATGGGGTCACTCCTTGTTGCGAATGGCACCGAATTGCGAGGTGAAGTGGCATTTAAGTGGTTGTCTGGCTCCGGGTTAAGGGTTGCCTCAATCTGACAATCATTGAACAAACCATTGATAGAATGAGATAACGAGACTAACCACTGAACTCCACTGACAAGCGAGAACTCAGAACCTGTGCTCATGAACTTGAAAGTAGTCTTCGCAGTGTCTGACAGGACAGGAGAGCACAGCAGAGGATGTGATCTGAATGTAGGTTAAGATGTGAAGTGAAGAGATGTGAGTAA
>JAQGBE010000552.1:0-17113 GCA_034698225.1 Scheloribates latipes | reverse complement strand
AATTCCCGGAATTCCCGGGAATTTGGGAACATTCCCTGGGAGGGAATGTTCCCTATCAAGGTTCCCGTCGAACCTTACCGCTCTGTTCCACTGATCCACTGTTCAATTGAGCACTAATGGGACCTTTATTTGGCTACGAATGCAATATTCAATATTCAATGGAATAATTTACAACAACTTTTACAATGATTTGACTTAAAATCAAACTAAAACTCATCGCCGATGTCCTCCAGAATGGTCAGCAGCGGCGGCACAAACGACTTCGGCTTTTTCACGCCTTCGAAATCAATTTGTGGCACTTCTCGCAGCACTTTATCGCATCGATCGCTTGCTATAATGAACAAATATGTAATGAGCTTGGTCACTCTCACATTGGATCACACTTACAATCTTGGTAGTCATAACACATGAGATTCAAAATTTCACCGAACAATTCGAGTGCATATCTCTCGACAAAATCAATAGATTTTTTCGAACAGCTCTTCACTTCTTCGGCCTCAGTCTTAAAACACTCTCGAAGGACATGGAATTCGCTGAAAGTTGAGCCAGGACAATATAATTATTTTGAACTTGTCCATAATGACCGTACTCACCAGCAAACCATCGGAATCTTCTTTTTGTTCTCGTTATAATGGTGAATGGCCATTTGTCTGTCGATGAACTTATGGTAGCACTTCCTGAGGCCCGGACGAGCGCTGTTTCCACAGCGACCGGCTTTGACCAGCTCTTTGGCCTTATTGGTCATTCGGCCGCTCTTGCAAATCAACGAAATCTCGTTACTCAACGGATGGAACACCACTTGGAATGCCTTTTTGGCGAATTCAGTCAGACAACTCTTGGCAAAGCCCAACACAAATCCGATGCCTTTTATATTTTGGTTACAGAACTGTCTGAGTTCGCGACCGTTGGTCGGGAAACGACCGGCCAGTAGTTGGTGGGCATAGGTGTCGAGCCGTTGGTTAGTCCTGTTCGAGCACTTGACTTCCACCGGTTTGCCGAAGACATTGGAGTCGAAGCCATTGTTTCCCTGACGTACCGATCCTTTTCTCCTCTGAGCGACCGAAACGGTCACTAAATTTGCGAATCAATTCAATTGTTTGATGTGTCGAATAAATGAGTGATCGTATTAAGAATTTGCATCAGACTCACCGATATTTGCAATAATATAGAGAACAGCGGTCAGAGAACAAAATGATACGAATTTAAACATGTTATAAGTTTTATGATCACAATTGTCATTGAGTTTTGATTATATTAACGTTAAATTCGATGTCAAGACTGTTGGACAGCGAGTGGAAAGTGAAAACTATTTAAATGAAGAACCGTTAAAGTTGTGAAACAGTTGTGACGAGTGATCCCGAGATAGAAAATTTGAAAGCAATTTAACAACAATTAGCAGTCATCGAGTGATTGGAATCTCTCGCCGTTTAGCCTTCATATACTTTCTGACCTCTATCTCTGAGCTGTCGGACGCCGTCACTCGCTATTTGAGTGCTTCGATATAGAAACTGATTCATTCAAATACCGGTAATTACGCTCTGAGGCGAAACTAAATCACTTTCTATGAAACAAAACGACTACTAAATGATCGGTTGACTCGTGGTGTCACCAAATGATGCCTTACATTGAATTCAGGTGTTTTATAGCTGGCAACGAATTCATAAGTCTGTTCATAAGACTGCCTTTATAATTAATACATGTCCAAGGTAAGTTCGGGTTCTAATTGCAAATTTTCTAGTTTATATTTAGAAGAAAAGTGTTTTATCATTGACATTAAACTTCAATTTTCCTGGTTATCTGTTATGTTTGTCCATTTGTCCGATTCCCCCCTTTCTCGAGACCTTAGACTTGATTTGTCTTTCAATGCTATGGCCGAACACAATGTCATACTTTGATCACTGATTTTCTTTTTGAAAAATATTTTTTAGGCCAAAAATCAATAGAGAAAGCCTAAGAAATCCTTCAGGTTTTGAATGACTAGTGAAAATAATTTAAATATTTTACCATGGCTCTTATATTTCTAATTTATTCATTTCTATGCAGATAATCTTTTTATTTGATGACTTCGCTATCATGTTATCTGTATATTATAAACAATAAACAATAATTATATACTAAATAACTAAAATACTAAACTAATTATTATTTTAAAGGATAAATCACTCCTCAGGCGAATCGGAAAAAACTATTTGTATTCTATAATAATGTTCTCTAATAATATTCTATATAAATTGTCTTAGATTTGTGACTCTAATCCTGTTTATATTCAATAGAAATAGTCGTTAAATATTATGTTCATTTCTAATCTTGTTTTTATGAATACTTCCTGAATATTCTTCATAATCAACGAAACGTTAGTCGTGAGGGGAACTTTCACTATAGATATCCTTGGTTAAATTCCATGAGAAGTTTGTGCCACATTTACATTACAAATGAGCTTGACCAGGGTTGTTTGTCTTGCCAATTATGATCAGTAAAATATTATGATATGTGCGATCAAAAACGTGTGAATAATCTTAATAAACATTATTTAAATTTATGAAATACAAAATTGTCCTGTTCCCATCAGTTGTAGTTGACAGCAAGGTCAGCCATGAGAGACTGTCACCGATCGGACCATGGTGATCACTACCAAGTGGTGATGGTAATGATCACAAGCAGACAATATTTAAAATTCAAAACGAGTTTGCTTTCAATGCCATCCGAGCCTTGAATTATGTGTTCCATAATTATAAGATGAAAATTGTGTAGTGTTCGGTCAGTTTGTCAGCTCTTTGTTGTCTTAACCCATACAACAACGCAAATATGAAACATTCATTCAATTGTCTTATTTTCATCGTTTTTGGTGAGTTTTAAGCCCAATAACTAATATAACAAATTGACATTTCGTTTAAGCGATTGCCACCGAAAGCGCAAAACCCAAACAAAGCCCGAAATGCAATGAAAGCACTCGAATGCGAATCGACAAACAGTTCTCTTCAGTGGTTCCGTCGCTGAATGGCGTAAAACTGCCAGAAAACGAGAAACAACTGCAGAAGTACTGCACCTCCGCCTCGATCGCTATGGACAGCGCCACCGGTTATGTCAAGTCCTGTGGCGGCACTTTCGGGCCATTGATTTCTAGAATGATTTCCACTGAATTCGGCAAAGAATTCAATTCGGTTTGCAAAGCGAAGGACAGCCGCCGAGTGAAGGAAGTGCTCGGTATTGGCAAATGTCTCAATAGTGTCAACCGAAAGCTCGAGAAGTGCGCCCACTATATGATCGACTCTGTGATGGCACTCAAGAACGTGGCCATCGAGAACAGGATGAACACTGCCTGTTGGTAAGTGATTGGCAAATTGGCAAGGTACATTCCGCATAAATGCAAATGTGATTCTAATTTTCAGTCAGGGCTACAAATTCATGTCCTGTGCTATGAAGACTTTGAGCAAATCAAAACGTTGTGAAAAGCAAATGATAGAAATGATTGAAAGGGAAGTTCTGCTCGGAGTGGGAGACATATGCGGACCTCATTTCGGTGACACAAACAAATGCACTAAACTGTTGTCCAAAATATCCAAACAGAACAATACATATATCAGACCAAAGTCTGTGTTCATTCCCGCGATAACATTGATGGACAGCTATCGCAACACTAAGTGCACGACTCAGAGCGAGCAGAGAATGGACACGACTTTGGCTCAACTCATAACTATAGGAACTCCCGAACAGATCCCCGAGACTTCAGTCCAGATGAAGCAGTGGTGCACTAAAGCCATTCAAACTATGCCTTATTTTTACGGATATATCGAGAGCTGTGTCAGCGATTTCGGTAGGTTCTTGGCCAAAGTCATTAGCGGTGCGATGGCCACCAATTTCTCGCCGTACTGCGGCCCCGGAGTCACAAATTTGTTGGACAATCCATCGTCAGAAATGCAAGAGTATATTAAGGCAGCCAAATGTGGAAACAAAGCTGAAGACAAAATAAAAGTTTGTCTGGACAATTTCAATGAACAAGTGTTGGCCATATCGGAAGCTCCTGAGATGTCAAGAATGAGAATGGCGTGTTGGTCAGTGACTGTGCTTGCTCTATGTGTTCAATGTGTTCACTGCTCAATTTAATTTATTTGCAGCAACGCCTACGAACTGAGAACGTGTGTCTACAACGGCACGACCACAACCAAGGGATGTTCGCTTCAGACTGTTCAGTGGGCGGAGCGACAAGTGATGCAGAACGTGGAGGGAGCCATCAATTTGATATGTGCCGACCACTGGGGCGGTCCCAAGTGCGACACTCTCATGCAACAGTTGCCCAAACTGGACAAGACCAAGTACATTCCACCCAAAAGCCCGTTCTTTCCTATGATTAAACTGATGGACAGTTTCCCAGAGGTTGAACTACAAAAATAATCATTTACCATAACTTTGTCTGTAATTTTCAATAACAAGATAAACATTTCAATAACTATTACATAATCTTTCGCTAATGGTTTGTATTTTGCGCTCAATTTACAGTTAATTAGTTTTGAAACTTAATAAAAATATCAATAATATTGGTGAATATGATTGACATTGACATCATTGACATTATTAACTATCAAAATGACGACATTGTCTCAAATCAAAAGCCATTTCATTACAATTGTAGTTATCAGTCAACTAATAGCCATTTGTCTGAACGAGTCTCTGAATTTGTGCGACAATCCGGTCATATCGGCCGCCGATCGGATGCCCAACGGAACGGTTCGCTTATATCGCGGCGCTTACTATTGGGACCTCTTGGGAATGCCCGACCGGATCGGCGTCTTAACTCCAGCCAAAAGGATCATGGTGCCCTTTTTGGGACCAGTTTCTAAATCTGCCTCGGTCATGTCAGTGTTAGAAGGCAATCGAAAGGGTTATGTATACAAATTCGAGCAAGGTAAAGCATGGTCATGGATGGCCAATGGAGTGCCCTGGAAGACAACAGCCAAAGGCAGACCGTTCATGAAAGGACGGGCTGTTTTCGACACTGTCTTCCATAACGGAAGGGCTGACAATCCACTGATGATTGCCATCAAAGGCTCAAAAGTCTTCTATTATTCAACAAAAGAGTACGAAATTTCCGAATCGCGTGAATATGACGCCAAGGGTTACGACGGCGGCAAAAACAAAGAGAACTTTCCCGCCGGAGTCAACGCTTCCTTCTCTTGGGCGCCAAGAATTGCCGAGGAGGGCTATTATGTCTTCCTTTTCAAGGGCGATCAGTATTGTCGACGCAAAGAAGTGTTGAGCAGCGGTCAGGACTGCGACGAATGGAGAGATAGTAAAGAATTGTTTGGTTGCAAATAAATTTCATATTATGACAAAATTTCATTTAAGTTGCTTCTGTTTTGCAAATGATCTTGTATGCAATGAAAATCCCTGGATGTTTAAATATCTGATTGGCCTAGTCAATTTACATTTTATCTTATTGATGCCAATGCTAGTAACAACTTGTTATCTCAACATTAAACTTGTAGTTCAGTACAATATAGATATAATACAAGTGTCTAATGATCACCTTCAATGTCCTTGGCGTTGATGGAACAGCTCATGGCCTGCGGCCACTATTTTGCTTCTTTTCAGACACTCTCTGTGATAGAAACGCCATTTATACTTCAATTAGTGAATATTACACAACAGAATATTACAAATGGCGAGTGCGGCCAAATTGACATTGCTTCTACTGATTGTTTCCACTCACCTGGTAAGTTTTTGCTGTCTAACAAAACCTGGTCTCACTTTGTTTGCTTTGTCTTTGACAGTCAATACTTTTGGTTGAGTGTCAAACCTGTAATCGCAAGACTGAGAAGCAAATGGACAAAGACTTGGCCCGACTTATGGTGTTTGGCCAAAAAGAGTTGAAATTTCCGGAAACAGTGCGAGAATTGCGTCCGTTTTGCAACGAAGCGCAGCGACTCTTCAATAAAGTCAAAGATTATGGCCAGAAATGTCTGAACCCTTTCGGGAAGAATGCGCTCAACATTTTGATGCACACGGCGTTCACCGAAATGAAGAGTGTCTGCAAAGCCGGTCGCGTCAGCCGAACCGCTCAGAGCCTAATGGAAGCGGCGGTTTGTGGCAATTTGGGGAACGAGAACATCAACAAACACTGCTACACCAAAATGGTCGACAGACTCACGCAGGCCATCCATGTCGACTCCAAACTGAAGATTCCAATTTGTTGCTGGTAAGTGTAGAATATAATTCATAGACAATGTTCATAAACTTAGTTTTCACTTTGGGTTCTACCTAACGGGCAGGCCTAGTATTCTTAACTTATAAATTTTCGTCATTTTTTGTCTAACTCTAAACTAATTAAAACTGTTGAAAGCAATTTCCACGAATTCCTGCGTTGCTGGGAGGACCAAGTTGAGAAGATAAGCAGATGTACAGCAAAGTCCCGGGACTTCTTCATAAAATGGGTGAACCGAATGTTTGAGGGCATCACTCAACTGATGTGTGTTCAGTACGACGAGAGTAACGCCGAATGCGACCGATTCCTCACTTTGACTGCCGATAAGAATTCGACCAAAAATAATATTAAATACAAATCTGTGTTTCTGCCTCTCGTCAAGATTTCCATGAGCCTAGACTCGGAAGTTTGATCTTTGATCTAATGTTATACTTATTTATTTATTATACTTATTGATTGAACAACCTGGTACAATACTCAAATAGATTCTTTAGTTTTAAGTGATTTCATTAAACCAATTGATAGCAAACATTGGACACAAAAGAATTGCAATTAATCATCAGTGATAACGTGATTTCTTAAGAGTAGACAAGTTTTAAGCAATCATTGGTGACTAAAACATAGGCTATGATTGAGAGATGTTTTCGCATGAAATCGCTGAACATTTTTAATATCATTCTAAATCTCAATTAAGTTTAATTTCTTAGTAAAATAAAAACAAAACTTGTTTCTAATCAGTGCATGCAATCAGCAATCGGTTGGTCTATGAATTAAATTGATTTTGGAAATAGTCTTCAGTTGTCTACTGGTATTCGGTTCTCAAAGGCTATTCTGTACTCAAATTCCCTACACTTTCGATGAAAATGTTATCCAAAGGTTTTGCAATAATGACTTTGATTTTTCAGGTCTGATAAATGTTTATTTAGTTTTTAATAATCCTTGCTCTTTTTGTTTTGATACTTGAATATACAACTTGAAAATAAATTTACTCAAACCGAACAAATTTCTTGAAAAGATTGGAATTTGTCATAACCTGAATAAAACCGAAGGAACTGACAAGAAGTGCAGCGAAAAGAGTCGTTTGGAAATGGATGAGTCGATTACCAAACTGATTGTCGTCGGTAAGTGATTGTGACCGCTATTGTGAGTACTTCTATAGCCCACCATTGATAGGACAAAAAGGAGTCAAGTTTCCCGAAAATGCCTATCAATTGAGGCCGTATTGCAACCTCGCGTTGAAGACATTTGAAAATGTGTTCGCTTATAACAAAAAATGTTTGCCGAGGTTTGGCAGAGAATCGGCGAAAGTGTTGATGCATCCGATCGGAGTTGAATTGAGGGCTGTCTGCAGAACGGGTCGAATGAGCAAAAGAGCGAGGGAACTGCTGACGGCAGCACCTTGCGCCAATGCAGGCCTCGACCACTGGCAGACTTGCAACCACGCGATCATTGAAAAGTTGACCGGAATATCAAACGCGCCCATCAAGGAGAGAATTCCTTTGGCCTGTTGGTACGTACATTATCAAGCTCAACGTTGCACTGAATTGCATGGTCCACTCATATGAACAGCAACTTCCATCAACTGATCCGGTGCATGACGGACGAGGCCGAAGAAGTGAAACAATGCACCCGAAAAACAATTGATTTCGTCGTCAAATATATCCACAAAATAATAGATCCGATACTCTTTGTGTTGTGCAACGAATACAGTGAACCGAGCGATAGATGCGATCGTTTGGTCACTTCGACGCCGAACCGCACCGAAGACCAACCCATCTATCAGTCATTCTTTTTGCCGGTTATTGATATCGCAATGGGTTTAGACGGAAAAGAAATTGGCTAATGATTATTGACATTTCTCATTTAGCCACAGTCTCTTGTCTAATGAGACTTTAATCTTGCTTACCATCGAATGGAGTTATTTAGTATAATTGACTATCTTTTATCATTTCGATAATCGTTTTAAATGATAATTCAATTTCATGTACAGTAGAGTAGAAATTTCAAATACTCGCAAACTCTTATTCTTGGACTAATGTAAAGTATTTTCAATGAGAGTTCTTTATTTGGCCCATTAGACCCATTAGACCTGCAAGCCTTCTACTTCTGAATGTTAAACTGTACTGTTTTGAAATTACCTGTCCTGGCACAATAGTTACAATAAATGGCCTTCAAATCAACGCAATCAGCAAAACAATAAACTAATCATTGTTTGTCTTCGCGATGAATATCTGTAGAAAAGGTGATTCTCTGACTTGCAAGTGAAACAACAACTGGCAATGAAGTCAATTATGAGTGAAATCTGATGTCGACTTATACTTCTGTAATTAATTCGATCGCCGTTTCTATCGGTTTTATTCCAACGAAAACAAAAATTTCCTTGCTAATTAAAAATAATTGGCTACAGAATCATTTCAATTGGTGAGAATTTTTTTAAAAATAAACTCAGGTTGAATTAGCCCTGTCGGGGACAAAGATGACCCATACTTTGTAAATAGAATAATTTCAAACTCTAATCAAATCAAAACTAATTATTCGTTATCAGAGCCGTTCGTTAATAAACTAATTTACGAGTAAAATATTACGATTTCACCGCTAACTTGCAATTTATACTTGAAATCATTCAAAAGTTTAATTAATCTTATGCTTAAAATATCGGATTCATAGACAAAATATTTATTATTTCGAAATCGATTTCTTTTTTATTTTCAATACTCTGTGAGGTCTTTATTAATTATACATTTGTTTGTGTATACTTCGATCGCACGTTTAGTTATGCAAGAGTTGTGGTATTGGCTATTGATTGTGCCTTGATCATTTGATTTGCAATACCAAACATTACATAATTCCAGCGCAACACTTAATCAATCAAGATGTTTTCCTATTAGTTGTCTTTTTATTAACTTATTCTAACCTCAGAAGCAAACTCTAATTGGATTCTATTAATAGCAATAGTTATCGAGATATTTAACGAATCAAATGGTGTTTAGACAAAAAACATTTCGAAACAATAGATAAGTTCTTTTGTTCTAATAAGGCAAAGCACACAAGATGAGCATGGTGCACTTTATTTTAATAAACTTGGCCCTTATCTTTGCGGTAAGACTCGTGACTCGATTTTATATCAGAGTGTCATTCGATAGATTACTTTACTTCTACACAAATCTTATGCAAATCAACTAAAACATCCAAAACTCATCAATTGATGCCAACATTTATTTCAAATGAGTCACTGATAGGCAATGTTTATAATTCTATTTCTCAATACTTACCGAATATTAAGCAACATTGCATATCATCATAATATTTGCATTGCATATCAAGCTCAAAATCATTTTGTCGTAGGTATTGGGTGTGAAGAAGCACCAAGACAATGAAACTTACGAGTTTACTTGTGACGACACAATGGAAAGTGAAATCGATAAGTCGATTACCCGACTGATAGTCGTCGGTCTGTCGCTCAACAGAGGAGTCAATTGCCATCAATTCAATTGCAATTCAATTACAGGTCAAAAGAACACTCGATTCCCGAGCAACGAGCGCGAGCTGAGGCCGTATTGCAACTTGGCACTGCACACCTTTGGTCTGGTCGCTGCTTATACTCGCAAATGTATTCCCGACTTCGGTATGGCGACGGCCAACGTCTTCATGTATGGCATCGGCAATGAACTGAAGGGTATTTGCAAATCTGGCAAACTATCCAAGCGAGCAAGGGCACTGCTGGCAGCTGCACCTTGCGCCAATGCCGGCCTCGACAACTGGCAAAAGTGCAATTCGCAGCTCATCGAGAAGTTCACTGGTATTGTCAACGCACCCATCAAAATGCGGATTCCGATGGGCTGTTGGTCTGTCAACACTTGAATATTTGAAACCTTGCTATCAATGTCTAATTCTATAATTCTAAATTCACTTATATTAATCAAAGTCTCATTTTCCCAGCAATTTTCACCAATTGGTTCAGTGTCTGACCGAGGAAGCAGAAGAGGTGAAGGCGTGTAGCAAAAAGACAATCGACTTCCTCACCAAATACGCCCATAAAATCATTGATCCGATTGTTTTGATTCTCTGCAATGAGTACAGCGAACCGAGCGATCGATGCGACCGAATGGTCAGACTTACGCCCAATCGGACCAAAACACAGAAAAAGTATCACTCGTTTATCAAACCGTTGATCAACATTGGACTCAGTTTGGCAAATGACCCGCAATTTGCAGATAAGAAAGGGTCGGACAGAGTCGGCAAGAGTTGATTCGCTTGTTTGAAATTGAAATAAAATACAATTAAATATTAATAACAAAAGGCTTTAAATATATTTATTCTTTTTCTTGTCGAGCAAATCCAACTTCTCGTCGATGTGCTCGTTGTGTGTCTGTCTCAGAACAATCTTTCTGATCGTATCCATAATGTATTTGATGTTCAAGTGCTCGATGTAATTGATGGCAACATAGCCTCCGATCATAACGATTGTCAGGAATATCAGCGAAACACACAGAAAAGGGTCGGCTCTGAAGATGGACAGCACAACGAATGCCACGAGAAACGAGAGAACAAGAACTAGAGTGATGTACTTGGCTTGGTGTTGCTGGTCAATGAGCGTGTTCAGCTTCTGCATGGTGTTTAGATCTGTCAAATTGGCTGTCATTCAAAGCAGACATACCTCGTCCACCGGATCGGACGGCTGTTTGCGGTCGTTGACCACTTCCAAAGCGCCCGTCTTCTTGTTGACACTGAGTGTGAAGCTCGCCGTTCGGTCAGACATTTCCATCTGATTCGCGCAAATGTCGGTCTTTACCACTTATAAACTTCTTTATGCAGACGTCAGCCTTAACTATATTATCCAAACAATTTGTTATCGATGTTTGTGGTGTTTGACAGTGAACTGCATCGCCAAACAGACCATCTGTATGTTTGAAACTTGATAAATCACTTCTTGTGACTCATTATGAAGTGAAATATCTTAGCAACGAATGGGTTCTCTGTTTTTGGACAGAAATAATCAAAAGCAATCAAAAGTGATATCGAATTTAGTTTTGGTTTTATTTGGTATTAACTCGATTCGTAATATAATATAAAGACTCGTAAGATAATTGTTCAGCTCTTCAGTGCGTGTCATCCCGTGATTAGAGTATCGGTTCTGATAATTGCATCTGAGATATACTTGACTTGCATTTCAGTCAAGACTTGAATGCTCTTTGTTTTGACTTTTAATTGTGACAATTGCTCATCACTTGACAGTCAGAATGTCTTCGCGGACTAATCTCGCAGCTATTCCTGACTATAATCTCAGAACAAATGAAATGTTTTTGAGAAAAATTTACGCATTTTTTGCCGTAACGTGTTTGAGTGCTTTTGTCATATGTTATGTCCATTTGGGGCATCACTTGGGCCTAAGCTATGAAACTGATGTTCGACTCCATCGCAACAATGTTCCATTGGTTGACAGCAAGGTGTGTCCATTCAATTAATAGTAAGCCTAATTAAAACTCGTTTCACTTTTTAGGTCTTTGATGTTTTAGAAACATTTGATGACAAAAATATTAGCGATCGAAATGACATCAATGAACTGCCAAAAGAAAACAATTCAATCACTGAATCTAATAATGACAATGAAATCGCTGCGGAAGAGAACGACGAAGACTTGGACGCAGAAACTTCAAGCGATACTGACACTGACACTGACACCGGGTCAATAACTCAGCCGAGCATAAGCGAAGAATTTTCAGAATTGAAACTAAAGCTGGATGTTTTGATCGAATCCAACCATGATTCCAATATAGCCCAGCACTACATAACCGGAATCATTGCTAAAAGTGAGAAAAACTTCATTGAATTGAACGATCGAGTGAACCAACTTATCGATGAAGACATTACTAGCATTGATCAGCAATTGAGTCAGGTCAGTGGTGATGTTAAACTAATCATGACCAAATTGGACAGCATAATAAATCATCTCAGAACAAATGATTTGAAATATGAAGAAATGAATGCAAAAATTGATTTATTGCAAAATTATTTCGAAAAGGGTAAAAAAGATAAAAAGAAGAGAGAATAATAATAATAATAATAATAATAGTAATGTATAACTATTATTATTATTAATATTAATCAATTACAGGATAAATGCATTGTATTTTGAATTCATATCAATTGAATTCTATTGAATTTGTAAATATTAATACTTTATTGGTTATGAATAAATATTGCTTTTGTCATACTTCTGGAAAACTGTCCAACACTTTGATGAACGGCATTAGGAAAGAAGCCGTTCTCTTATCGGACTTTCTCTTCTTCATCGGTGGTCTCAGTTTAGAACATTTGTCCGAATCTTTTGATAAACGAATTTTGATTTTTAAATATAATAGAGAGAATAAGAAACGGCCTCACCTTCGGTCCAATCGCCGCACAACACTTCCAACATATTGTCGAAGATATCCCTCGCGTACTCGATATTGGCCTCAATTTTGTCTTCAGAGCAAATGTCGTGTTTCTTAGCGGTACTTCTCATACATCCATAGAATTTATAAAATTCGCTGAAATAATGAGATCAATGACAACAACACTGTCTATCAGTCGGGACACTACTGACCAACACGTGAGACCTATTTTCCGTTTCTCGTCCTCATAGACAGTGCCCTGAAGTGCATCGATATAGTGGTTATGACACCGGGAATAGTCATTCTGTGCAGTGTTAGCGCAATCGGCACTACTCAGCAATCGACGCAATCGTTTCGACTCCTTTCGACACAAAGACTTTATCATCTTATGGACCGAATAGACGATAACCGATGTCAACTGTTTTGGCAGGTTTTTCATACAACGGTTCTTATATTCTTCCACTTCTTTGATATGAGCGAACTCTTGACTAAGACTTAGATATTAGGCAATTGGAGACATAAGAGCAAGGTGACTTACTCGCAGAACTGACCCACTTCTCCATAAGTAACTGGAAATTTCCGATGATACTTGCCAACATTGAGTGCCTTGGACATAGCGATGTCCATCTTATCCAATGAGGCATTGTTGCAAACGTATAAACTATCGACTTTGCCATTGAAACAGACAACAGTCACAGTTAGCAACAAATAGAACATAGTTTGGTTCGTCTATTTCGTCAAACACAAAATGCAACATTTATATAGCAAGCTACTTTTATTTGGTCACGTCTCCAATTTCCTGACATCGGAACAAATCGATCATAAATTGCGTAAATAATTCAAAAATTAGTGTCAATGTTTGCTGCAAACGAATCGCTGGCAAACTAAATAGATAGCTGATTCAAAACTCGAATATTGCTAAATGACATTGCTACAATTGCTAGACAAATTTGAATCATTGAAACCAATTGAATGAGTTATTATTTCTCTTTTAATTGGCTCAACAGTTCTCTGCCATTGATTTCTATCCAAACAGAGTTTGTTTGGAATCGTATAAATGGAAAGTAATTAGTGTTAAGTTTACTATTGATCGCAATTTAAATTTATTGCTCTGTCCTATTGATGTAAAATATCCTGCAATAACGCTGTTGTGATGGATACCACACAATACCAGTGGACAGAACTGTCGGATGGCTAACAGCATAGGCGGGTCGCGATTGGCCTCTGGTTTGCCATAAGGGATAAGTCGGTAGTGGCAGTGAAAACGGATTCTTTAGATAAAAGCGAAATCAATCGCTTTGTTTGAACTAATGTTTGATAGTTTTCGGCTAATTCTCGAACATTGTGGGAGGAAATGGTAAATAAATATAATTGTTTAATGTAATAAAATTTTTATTTGCATTCATATATTCAAATCACAATTTGATGTGTGATTTGAAGTGATTCTGCGCTTTCGTCAGATCGACTTTCGAGTCGACCAACTCTTCGACAACTATCGCGTTAGCCTTCGACTTGAGATGACTTCGATCGGCCGATTCGTCTTTATTGCACTTCTAATGCAATCAATTGAGGTAATGATTAAAATGTTTGATTTCCTCTTAGCGTCAAATGACAATATTCTTGGTGAACTTGTCCGGACCAGTTCGGTGCGGTGATGACTGTCAGGGAGCAAATGTCTCTTGAGATCTATTTGTCTACAAATAATTGATTAAATGTTATCATTAGTCGATTCTGGAGATTACTTGTTGATGAAAACAATGTCATTTACAAATGTTTCGAGTTCACCAAGAATTGCTATTATTAGTCAACAAAATAACTCAATTTGAAATCACAGATGAAATCCGATAATTCAACGGAAGAGTTGGGATATGAGAGACAAATGAATTCAATGATCAGTCAAAGCATTGGAGAATTGTCTCAAAGATTGGATCAAATGAAGACTCATTTCGAGTCAGAACTGTATTACAAGAGTTGGCAGATATTGGTTCTGTCGGTGCTGTTCGTGACCGCAATACTCGTGACATTCATCTTGAATATAATGAACTTCTGTTTGGCCGAAACGGTCGTCAAAATCAATCACAAACTGAAGAATTCTTTGAGAGCTCTTCGGTTCAAAAACTGATCAGATGTGCATTGAATGTGCAGACTGTGCAACTGTGCAAGGGCACAATAAAACATGCTGAAAGCCTGGCTTCCAAGTAATCGATTATTCAAAGTGGATATCAAGGTCAAATTAACATTTAAATGCTAAAACGTCGGACTTTTATTGAATTTAAATGAATAAATAACAATAAAATATATTTTCATGAGGACATCAGCAAGGTGAAACTGTCGTTTGGCAATAAGTAAAGAGCCGTTAGTTGTCTGGTCAGTATTTGGCCGTTTGTCTGAACCCGACATCACTCAAACCATTGATGAGATGTTGAGATAATTTAGTGTCGACGCCATTACTGATGTGCGGACTCCAAGAGAACTGTCGCTCAAACTTATCGATGGCTGTAACCATATTTGTCGCACAGTTGCCCACAAAGTACTCTCCGCTAACTATCGTCAGGTTTTCGGGCAGACAACTCAACTCTGGCCACAATTCGTGGGCCGGTATACGACTGAAGCAGTCATACAATTCCTTTTGGTCTTCAGTTCGTTCCCAACAGAAAGCGAATCGAAATTTACGTTTCGGTGAACTGTCGGCCAAAGCGTTGAGTGTTAGAAATGTTAATTGAGTTAATTGAGTGATTCCACACTCGAACCGAATGTCACGTATATTCGGACAATTGGTGATCAGTTGACAGACGCCAGAGTCTGACATATCGTATACTTTGTAAGGAGTTAAGAAAATCGACACCTTTTCCAAACATTTCAGTTTTGACAAACTATACAACGCTCTGTTGGAAAGACTTTCCTTTGTTTTCAATTCAATTGTCTTCAGTTTCGGACAATAACTGCCGATGTCCTCCAAGTGATGGTTAGTCAGCGATCGATATAAAACTTTAAGTTCTTCTAAATCACATAAATTTTTCAACGATTCAAATGAACCCAATTTTATATCTTTAGCCCTGATTTTCAAATCAAGTGCTTCGAGTGAACTGAAAAGTTCTATAGATTTGAGGACATTTGTGTCCGAACACTGTATTTTGTCCCTTATTTCGAGTGAAAGTGTCGTCAGTTTCCGACAATTTTGACTCAATGTCTGAGCGCCTGAATTCAGGTCCAGGTTTACCACGTCTTTGGATTCCAGGATCAGTGAAATTGTGTTGAGATGAGTGAATCGCGATATCTGTTCGAAGGTCTCTTTGATTTGTGTGTAAGAAGAGCTCAGTTTTATCCTCAATTCCAATGATCGGATTCTTTCGTTGAAAATATCGGCGAAAAGAATGAAATATTTGAGGCAAATGTCAGAATCTATCGACACTTTGACGGAACACACGTTCAGTAAGTATTCGCTGTAGACTATGAGCAGAGATAAACCCGACTCTGAAATGAAACGATTAATTATTTTAAAGGTTATCACTGATCAGACATCGGTATGACTGGCCGTGAATGTCACTCACAGCTGACAAATCACTCCAATCGAGTCAATCCATACCTGAATTGAAGTCTTCGTCTTTTACTTCATGGAATCGCATGCATTGCAACGTTTGGCCACAGTTATCGGTGAACATGCGAAGAATATCGGTCCGGATGGGCCGGAATTTGTCCAAACGCATCTCGATTGACCGCAAATGATAGCAATTCTTGACAATTAAGGCAATGATTTCTGTGTCACAAATCGGTAATAACTTCAACCGTTCAATGAAATGGCATTTTCTCAAAACCCGTTTCGATATCGCATTTCTTCTGTTGTCATCAATTCCTGGCTCAAAAAACTTTTTGTTGAGCGGGTACTCCAAATGCTTGACACCATTGAAGATCAATTTATGCCATTGTTTGGACACACATTCGAAGCGCACCTTATCTTCAAACGCCAGATAAGACAAAACAATTTCCGTCAACTCATCACAAAAATCAAAGGCCCGGCTGTCGAAGTCGCGCGATAAGTAAGACAGACGATAGATCTTGTTCAGTTTGCTCTTGTTGTTGTTCTCCTCGCGGAACCTCATCGCCAGTTCGCACTCTTGGCGTTTGAGCGGCTGCGGGAGGTTCGGGTCGTGCGACTGGTGTTTGAGAGCCGAGTGTTTGCCGACACACGAACCCATTTTGGAGTAGACTAGTGATGTAGCAAATCAAATCAGCAAATGTGCAAATGTGCAAGCTGCAAACAAGGAAATCTATTTATTTTCCTTAGTTTCGAGTTTGCTATGTCTCGTCATAAACCAAAATAATTCCGTTTCCAAGTGATATACATTAATTGTGTCTCAATTGCTGTTCACTGCTCTTGGAACTTATCAAATGGCATATTTGGAAACGAAGGCAACATATGTTTGCAAATAATTTATATGTTTTCTCTTGTCTTATATTATCTATTTATAACACAAATGTAAAATTGCTTTTTGTTTTGTCGAAAAAGTCAGTCTCGAGTCTGAAATTCAATTCTAATTCC
>JAQGBE010000551.1:0-17134 GCA_034698225.1 Scheloribates latipes | reverse complement strand
CCATTGCCAGCAGTGGTCACTCTTCCGTTACCATTGAAACTGTTTCCATTGGTCCTGGTCACTCCGCTGTTTTTATTCCCGTTACCTTTGTCCATATCACCGAAAATTTGTCTGGCTAACTGGTTCAGTCTATCCTTGTCTCTCTGCTTTGAGTCGTCGTCTTGGAAGTTGAGACTCAACACCCGATCGGTGCGATCGGACTTTGGCTGCGATGAACTCGACTTTGGCTTATTATTGCTGTTCTTATTAGTGTTAGTATTGCGACCATTACTGAACGGACTGTCCAGCCAAGAGTCACTTTTACTCCAAGGCCTGGACATCCTATCGCGTTGTATCTCATCCCCAAAGGGCTTTCTGGAAGGTCCTTCGTCGATGGAACTGCTACTGTCTCTGAAGACGTGTCTGACGGGCACGTCGTCGTCCCACTCAGTCTGACTGAACCGTTCCCTAATGGGCTGATCGTCTTTCCACGTCCTATCGAAGTCTCGTCTTCGAGCGTAACTCTTCTCCCAACTTCTGGAACTGGTTCGGGCGGGAGATTCGTTGCGGTCGTCGAAGTAACCGCTTCTTTTGAGGAACTGAGAGTTGGGATTCTTGGGACTCGGAGTGGTTACTCTCGAAGGAGTGGTGAGTTTTGGTGGACTCTTGGATGACTTGGAATCCAATGTTGTCCATTGGCTTCGCTGACGGCTCTCCGCCAGTCCAGTCAAGTTATACCACTGAAGACAATTGGTTTCAATGTTAAGACATCAGGAGAAAGAAATTGTGAGCAAAATCAATTCAAAACTAACCCATTTCTCATCTTTGGACTCTGGTTTGGGACTACACCGCACGAACTGATAGGAGAGGATCGCACAGAGGATTAGTGGCAAAGAGGAGCTGATATGCATCCTCTCGACGGTTGATTGCCTGAAGTGATTGATTGCCAAGCGATTAGTGATTTAATCGACTGCTAAACCAATTATCGACTGATAGACAAGTCGTTTAATGGCTATTAAATAATGTTAAACAGCGTTTGATTGCATCGATTATTTGGCATTTGAGTGAACCGTTTAGCGGATAAATGACCGAAACCGGTAATTATGGTAAACAAAAAGTTTGAGAAACTCACGGTGACTTACAATTTGTTCACCAGGGGTATTTTTGGTAGTATGACTGCGTGAAATAGCGAAAGTCAAATGCCATTATAAACTTGATCACAAGTTATGCCGATTCACATTTGGGAACTTCGATCACAAGAATATCACCGATTGATTGATTGATTGGTTGCCTATCACTCGAATGCAGTGGTGGGTCAATGGGAAGGCATTGCTGCCGACGGACGGCAACACTGAGACAAACAGTCGAAAAGAAGAGTTTAACTAATGTTTAGTCTGAGAACGAAATGAAAAATCCGAAAGACTTTTGTTGGACTGCAGCGATGAGACAGTGAGAGGGCTGAGAGTTGGCGAACGAGTGAATGGGCCCTCTATTCAGGTCAGTATGTATTGTATAATTAAAATGCATGCGATAGGAGAACAAGAGGACAGGTCTGTGCAAGTGTTGGATGGGATGCGCTCTTATAGACAATTATCTGAGTGATAGTCGTTTTATATAACTGTAGTGGAGTTGGCGTTCGAGTGGTTCGAAGGGACGAGCACTGGCTGTGACTGTAGCACACGTTGCGACTCGTTTTCCGGGGTTTGTTTAATTGTGGTCATACTTATAGGGCAATAGCACTGACAAGAACAAGAAGCTCTTGTTCTGTTCTTTTGTCTGTCCACTAAGTACTCTCTCACAGGAGACTCCGACTCTCAGCCATTCACTCGCGATTCAAGTTTAGTTTAGAACCAATTTTTTCATTATTCTTCTTGTTTTGCATTATTATTCTTAATTTTGATTACATTTTTCACATTCATAACAATTAGTACAACAATTAAAAGCCAAAGTCGAATGAACTGCGCTTTGAATAGCAGTTGACTTTTAATTTGAGCGAACGGTTTGAGTGTTTGACTTTGGCTTATGTTTAGAAACACTTTCAAAGGGCTCATAAATCATAGCCTCCTCTGGAGTGGAGGCACACTCTCGAGCGCTACTAATCATACAGAAGAAGAATAATAAGAATAATAATTCGCACCAGTTTTCCATCTATACTATCAGATGAATCGAGAGCTCAAATGTTAATTTCTTTTCAATTTTTAAACAGAGTTTAATTATCTCGAGAAAAAAGATCAGACAACAGCACAACAGCACTCTTATTCAAATCAAGTCATTCTCCTCGTTATAGCCCGCAGAAGAGAAAAGATAACTTTATTTTTATTCTTATTTTTAATGCTTCCGAATATGTAATACAAAAAACTAATTTCAATTACTATTGGTTTTCAAACACTGTTTTATTATTTAGTTATTTATTTTAATATTCATCTCAAGTGCTTTACGACTGACACGCGATTGCACTCCAAAATGCAAATTACGGAACACTCCCGACGAGCGTAAAGAGTTGCGTCTATGGAGTGCCCAAAGAGTGCTCACTCAGTGCTCACCAGTGCTCGTCCGGAATGTCAATCATTTAATCATTTAAATTAAGTCATTATAAGTACGAATACTCAATGCAATACTAATGCATCTCTCGATGCGATGCAATGCCACCAAATTGTCGACTAATTTGGGGAACAAAGACCGGGACTCGACCTCAAAAGCCGAGGAACTGAGCGACAAATCGATAGTTTGATTGCTAGCAAAGCGGGTGTCGCTTACCTTCACTGAGAGCTATCAGAGAGTCCGAGGATTTTCACTTTTTTCTCCACTTATTGTCTGTTGTGTTCACTGGAGATTAGAATCGTATCCGAAATGATATTAGACTTGAATGGAGTCGATATGACACACATCGGACCCAAAGCCACAGCACATCACACGGGATATCGTGTCTGAACGCCACGAACAGTCATATAGTGTGCGCTCTTTGAGGAACACAATGGCAATAATGTCGGTCTCTGTCTGTCTGTGTCTGTGCGGGCACTGAGATGTTCCCAACCACTAACACAATGGTCAATAGGCACTGGTCTGGAGGTAATACTCTTCCAGAGGTGATGTCCTCTCACTGATGAGTGCCATCAACTCGTTCTTCACTTTCTCTCAGCTCTTGTTCTTTTATATGCGAATATAAAAACGCGTTATTACATGATTACAAAGTCTGGCTATCATTTGCCACTCCAGTTAATCCCTCGTCAGTCCAGTCCGGACGCGCAAAGAGGCGTTTTAGAGGGCCTTCTCGTCATCGGCTAAACGTTTTATTATATTTATTTTGATGCTTTTGATGCTCCACTTTATTATGAAGACTGTTTAGCTATCGAAATATACTTAATAGCGGCAATTCTGGCCGAGCACTGGCTGAGAGCGGTGGGGAAAGACATCCAATTGCCTCCCCTTAACTCGTTTCGCCAAACGCGAGGACTCGTATCGTCGGTTCGATACGAATAATGAACGCAAAGTGTAATAATCTTCTTGTGATTCGCCGAAACACCGATACTTCCCCTCAATAGTGGCCACAATAGTCTCGGACGCGGACTCACGTTTGCTCCACTTAACCAAACACTAAAGGAGAGGGAGAAGAGAGCAGAGCAGAGAGAGACCGAGAGTTATGTTAATCGTCTTCATTAAAACAATGGTCTCATTTCAATGAAGAGGAGAAACGATTCTCTTCTTTACTCCACATTATGTTTGTGTGAGAAATGTATGAAATCGATTGTGAAATTAAATAATCGAAACCATTGATACAAATCTACGAATTAATCGTTGAGTTTGTTTTGTTTCAATACTGAGAGGCATTCATTAGACAGTGTATTGTAATCTCCCAGCTAATTGAATTAGCAAGGAGATCACATGTTGCCGTTGCCATTGTCGTGCGCCAAATGCCAATTGTTCTCATGTCATGAAAGTTCAAACAAATTTTCCCTACCATTGATTCCTGGTCTGAGAGGTGGCTACGCATGATCTTGTAGCCAATAAGTCACCTTGATCAGTGATCACATAACCAGATCATCTGTCAAAGCAGGAACCAAAATCAAAAGTGGAACTTAAAGAATGCGACATTAGTTGAAGAGACACTAATTGGCTGCTGACTGACTAAGTTTGAGTTAATATTCGAGTGTTTTAAGATAAAAATTACAATAATCCGGGCAATAATCTAGCTGACAATGCCAATTTAATTGTGTTTTCTTACTTTTCTTGCTCAAATTAAGCTAGCTCGGCCTAATGTCGCTAATTCTTTAATTTAGTTGTGCGATAGCGGAAGGATGTCTGCGAGAAAAGCCAAAGCCATTAACTTGCATTATATGTAAATGGCAAGGTATCATTAGCTTGACCACCATAGTTTGCCCACTGTATCGCTTTTAATAATTGTCATTTATGTAATTCATAATAACGAGCAATGTTAACCTCTCTATCCCTATCCCTCTCCCTATCCTTCTCATCCCTCCTTCCGCTATCAACCGCTATCTCAAACTCAAACCACACAACCGTTTGGAGCATTTGTTTGGAACTAAATTGTTGGCAATTTTTTTGTATCAAAAATTTATTGGATTATTATCAGAAACGTTTGGGAATCGTTTCCACTGTTCCTTTTGACTGGCGTTTGTCTCTGATCTAGATTATGCCCCTCGGAATGGTTGCCATTCAGCGATCATTGTCATTGATAATCGGTGCGGACGGCCGTTGAGCCGCTCAGCACATGTGAATCAACGAACCTCTGCCTCTAATTAGCCATCAGAGGCTCAGATTCTCTTTGTAATCAATATTAATGGGTCGGTCCCATTTCGCACAGCTCCAAATGCTCCAGACTGAATAACTTGGTCAACATTCTATGCGGTCTGTCTGTTAATAATTGTGAAATTATCGCTAATGTTTAATAGCATTAACTTATCTGATTTATCGCTTCATTATAATGATTCGCACCTTTTTATCTGCCAAAACCTATCTGAAGTGCAATTGATTAGTGATAGTTGACTGGATTATTGACATTTTTTCCCACTAGATGCTTTCCCCGATAGTTGTCAAGAGGTTTTTTTTGCCTAAATGACTCAAATAGTCTCATTTATTACAAAGACAACTATTGAAATAAATAAATATAAATATACGCGAAGATCACAATAAGTAGTTATTGAGGTTTCAAGTTATGCAACGCTTTTTCTGCTCTGATATCAGATTATGAATACAATGATGAGCTCTAATGAAGAGTTTTGTTGTGAAACACGAATTTGATTAGAATCGAGATATAAATAAGGGATCGGATCAGTCGGTCTGCAGAACTAGTTCGCGGTCAATGGAAAGTGATCGCCGAACAGATCAGTCGCCGGATCAGATCAGCAGCTGGTGAAAGGTGTCAGACGAAAGTTTGCATTACCATCATTAGTTCCAGATGGCTGTCATCACTCTTTTGCTCGCTTTAATTTCAAACTTTGAAATGAAATATTTGATGGAAAACCGCTTCTGATATAACTCTTATTTGTATTAAACTTTTTTTGCATTAAAACTAAAATATTTATTAATTAATTTTAAAATTGATTTAATTTAAGCTTCTCTCGCAATTAAATTCCAATTATCCCGTCTTGTTATGTCTCATCTCGAGCTCAGACAGACAGAAAAGACAAAATGACAAAGATGAAAAACAAAATCTTTAAGGAAATATCACATAAATCAATGGACAATTAAAAATTAAACTAGCTTAGTGATGAAACTATTAATAATATTTAAAATAGAACTAGATTAATAAGAAGATAAATAATTTAGATAAATAACTTATATATAACTTAGAAATAATCTGGGAACAAAAGTTTAGAAACAATCTTGGCACTTATGAAGGTATTCCAACAGAAACTAATCCTAACACTATATTACATAAATTTGTTAACTAGAACTAGTAATTATCAGCTGAAATTGAGTGGCCCTGATATTGGTGTCTTACTAGTTTCACAATAACAAGATTATTGTGAGAATTCGGCGAACATTTCTAAAGTGAAAACAATTGTTTCGTCCGTTTCGTAACCAAATGGCAATAAAAGACATAATTTTCATACATTTTTGTAACAAATCTCTTACGACTAAAAACAAACACCAAATAAAATAAAGATTACTTAAACTTTAAAAGAATTTTGAGCCAAAAAATACTTCACTTATTGTTCAACAATACTATCATTACATGTGATCTCTAATCAGAAGAAAAGTTAATCACTTTTCGTGTGTTTGTTATATAAGAAGATCACAATTGAAGGGAAAAACGTATTGAAAATTAAAGTATTCACTCATTTCTGTTCAATCATTAAATTATTTTAAATTCATGTTTGGCTTTAATTTTTTTTCTCTGCCATTCATTCGCTTCTCTTCTGTCCTCTCAATTGATTTCTCGGAACAACTCATTCAAAGCCAACAATTTTTTTTCCATATAATAATCCAAATAAAATGGAAACACTTTTTTCGATTAACTCGTGTATTGAAACCAAAAGTTGAGGCAAAAACACCTGTAATTCGCAATTCGTTTATATTGTGATCCAAATGATGGACTCAATTGAAAACTCAATTATAAGATTGATTTGAATTTTAATAATAAAATGGGGATAATATCACTTGCAATAGAATTGCTCTGACCTTGATAACAAATTGCAGCCGATCTGACCATCTGATTGCTGATGCGGTCAATTAGTGTATTGCCAATTCATCAAATCAAAAGTTCATCTCTCAATTGAGTCCCTAATCTAACCCATTATTCGCATTCGTTTTACTTAAGAATTATTCACAAATAAAACATTTATAAACACAAAGTTTTAATAGACTTTTGAGAACACACTTTAAGCCCAAAACCAAATGATTTGTGTTTTTATTTTTAACCATCTCTTTGCGAACCGATTCTATCATCTCTTGACAAACAAACCAACAGTTCGTTTGTTGTATGGCTTTAGCTTCAATTCAATATTTGTTTGTATCAAATCAAGAGAATCTTTAAGAGAATTTTGTTTTTTCATGGTTTCAATTCATTTTTCGGTTTCAATTCTTAATGACCTAAAAGTGGAATATTTTTTATACATTTGTTGGCAAAGTTCTAAAACACATCTCAAATATTAGATAACCAGGGACTCGAAGAAAAGGAAAATTAGCTCTCAAATAGAGAAATTCGAGAGCAGGGAGAGAGAGAGAGAGAGAGAGAGACCAGAGATTGACTTATTTATGTTAATCGTCTTCATTAAAACAATGGTCTCATTTGAATGCAAAAGAAATGGTTTCTTCTCTTCTCTTCACTCCATTATTATGATTGTGTTTGTGAGAAATCATATTAAATGAATTGTGAAATTAAATGATCGAAAGTTTTGGCGAAGATATTAATCGGCAATTAATCATTAGATTTGTTGTTTCATTAACGATCCGCTGTTCGAATCGGCATTAAGCTCTTTATTAATTAAATTAGCATGATCAATTAAAACTGTTCTTGTTTATTGTGGCGATCGTTTTGCCGGATTGTTCTTCTAGTTCAACGAGCCTTTTGACTGATTGTCTGAGAGATAATCACCTCGCTAGTTGGCTCTCCGTCTCGCTCGTCCAATATTTCACCAGATGAACTTTTGAACAGAACCAGACAACGAGGCAAATGACTGGCCACACAACTAGTGCCACATTAACCGGTAACAGATTAATTAAGCGATGAGTTACTAATCTTCTGATAATAATCGATAAACTTATTCAATATTCTTATGAAAAATTACTGCAATTTTGTTGCAAACAAATACCAATTTAATTATTATTCTTGCTTTTTTGCCAGGTTAACCGTTCAAAACAAAATCTACACTGATGATGGATAACGATAGCGGAAGGGTGTCTGCCTATCACATGCCAAAATATTGGCATGGCAAGTTATTAAAAATTATTTATTTTACAAAATAATCAGTATTTCCAGTAATTTAATAATTTTTTGTAACAAAACAATTCAATTGTTCACAAATCACTGGATCATTGAATAGGTTTTCGATGAAAAATTTTCCGAAAAATAATTTACAACATTTGACCGAAATCGAGATAATTTTTTCTTCTCCATTATCTTTCCTTAACTGTCGAGGCCGACCAATACTTGGAAATGTGAGCTAGCACTTTTAAAACACCATCAGAAGCGTAGGAAGACTTTTATCTTGTTAAAACCTTACTTTTCCTGTCGAATATAATCGATTTTAATTGAAAATTATGTCAAATTAGAGACAAATATAGAGCTATTGAACGGTAATAACAAAAGACTAATTGAATATAAACTATAATTTCATTGTTCACATCAATTGTTAACAATTCGGACGCAAAACAAATAACAACTATTGGTCTATAATTTATTCCCAAATATAAACACATTAAGCACTCATTCGACTATTGTCTGTCTCGGCTCTAAAATCTATTTAACGATCGATTCAAAGCATAGAGTCTTCTAATGAGTCTTAAATCTCGTATTAAGTGATCCGATATATCACTCGGAAAACGCTCTCTGAATATAATTAAGGAAAACATTACTCAAAAGGCAAGAGATCTCTGATAGCAGGCTATTCCACAATAATAGCTAATGTTAAACAACGAATGTTATCGAGCGAACAAAACTTGATAATAGGTGAAGACCTGTTCCCTGTTCTCCTCACTTACGGGATATTACGGGATAACACCCCAACGATTGTCTCCAATCGGAAGCTCTACTTATTTTGAAATATAAAATTTTGGCATTATTTGCAATGACAATACCAATAATTGTCCTGTAAAATGCAAATTCCTAATTAGATGATCAGGCAAATTAAGGGTAGGTTAGGTCGGATACGAGCGACACTCGTATTGTCAATACATGGAGTGAGCGTTCAATAGACTGAATGACCGAATCAATGCGTAAAACTGCTCGCAATGTCTCAAACAGTCAACACTTGTGATGTGATGTGAAGCCCAATACCAATACCAATACCAATACAGTAGAGTAGAGTCGAGTAGAGTCGAGTAGAGTTGAGGCGAGCGTTCAATGGCTTTGCCTGCAGTCTAATGCCTGAGCGCTGACTCTCTGCCTGTCCTCAAGTCAGAGCTGTTTGTGCCGTCACTGCCGCGTTTGGACCATCAAAAAGATGGCCGGATCTAAGTTCCAGTACGACGAGAGCGGCGGAACATTCTTCTACTTCTTGCTCTCATTCCTGGCACTGGTGGTCATCCCCTGCACCTACTATTTCTGGCCGAAGGACGACAAGAAAGGTATCGCTTCGCTGGTGACAACACAAATCAATGCCACTCTTGTGATGTGATTACGTGTCCTTTCAAACCATTCAATCGCTCGGTTGCGGCCGCCGATGGCCATCACATGTCCTTCGACAGTGGCCACGGCGGCCGCAGAGCACACTCTAGCCAAATGTCAGACCGCCATTCAATTGATTTATGGCAATGGTTTAAAAATAGTGTTGTCTTCAGCCGTCTGTTTACTAATTTAAATGCCGTTCAAATGGCAGAACAATCGATGAGATAACTAACCAATTGATTGTCTTCTTCGTCAGATGACAACAAAAAGGACCGCAAACAGTGTCACTGCGAACAGTGCGCCCAAAAGGCCAGTTATCTGAGATCCCGGGAACCGCTTCGCAAAGTCAAACGAAGAATAATGTATTGAATTAATTATTGGTTTTTGTTTTGTCTCTCATTTAGTTTAAACTCAATTCAAAACTCATTCAATGTTTTCTCTCTTTTGTTTTTGTTCCGCGGCTTTTGTTTGGGTCTTCTTATTGAAACCCTTCTTCCACTTCTCGGGGCTAATCACCCAAACGATTGACTCTTTGTCTTAAGATTTCTGAACTCTAATTGAATTCAGCTTTTCTTTTATTACTCTAATTGTCGGACCCTTTGAATTGAGTGTTTAATTCAGTGTCCGATCGGTTCACCGCTTGATGTGAATTGTCTTTATTGTTCCTCTCATTTCCCATACTTTCGGTCAATAGGAATAACCCTTCAATACTGAACTAATTATTTTGGGTCAAACCAGCCGTTAATCTAATAGCTGTGAACTTGGTTTTGGTCTAAATTTAGTTTTTATTCTCCTACAGAAAACTGCTCTTGATCATCGGATGGATGGCTCTGTTCGCCTGTGCCTACAAAGTGGCCCATTTGACCAACGACTACATCAATTGGGATCCGTTCGAGATCTTGCAAATCGATCCGGTATTGTAACCTTAGATCGAGTATCGGTTACCAATATTCTTGATCTGTTTTGAAGGGCTCGAGCACTGCAGAAATTAAAAAGGCTTACAGACGGCTCAGTCTTGTCTACCATCCGGACAAAGAGACCGGCGATGAGAAGAAGTTCTTGAGAATAGCCAAAGCCTATGCGGCCCTCACCGACGAAGAGGCCCGCAAGAACTGGGAGACCTACGGCAATCCGGACGGTCCGGGAGCCATGTCTTTCGGCATTGCTTTGCCGTCTTGGATCGTGGAAAAGGAGAATTCAGTTCTTGTTCTTGGCGCTTATGCGTTGGTGTTTATGATCGCACTTCCACTCGCAGTTGGCATTTGGTGGTACCGGTCGGTCAAATACGGTGGCGATCAGGTCTTGTTGGACACCACTCAACTCTACTATTACTTCATCCATAAGACACCGCACATGATATTGAAGAGAGTGCTGATGGTATTGGCCGCCAGTCTTGAGTTCGAGAAGTCACACAACGGCGAAGTGGTTGAGCGGCCGTCGGACAACGTAGAAGTGCCACAACTGATGAAAGAGTTTCCAAATCTCGGCGAGAAGAACAAAGAGCGTCCACTTTGCTTCGGGTATAGCATCAAAGCCCGAGCGCTACTTCACGCACACTTGAGTCGACTCAAACTTCCGCCTAATTCGCTCGAAATCGACAAACTATATGTCGTCCGAAAGTGTCCGTATCTGCTCCAAGAATTTGTCCAATGCGTGTCACAACTGACAATGTTGGCCCTCGCGGGCCGTATATCCCGAACACCCAATTTAGACACATTAGAGAACGCCATGAAGTTATCTGCTCTCGTAGTGCAAGCTCTGTGGGACTCGAAGAACTCGCTGATGCAGTTGCCTCACGTCACCGATGATATCGTCCGGCACTTCACGACACGCAAACGCAATGTCAGAAGTATCCGACAGTTGGCGTCTATGAGGTCCGACGACCGGCGGTCGATGCTTCGCAATCTGACTGACGAACAGTACGAAGACTTGATGAATGTGATCAGTAAAATGCCTTTACTTGAGATCGATGTCCGCTCTCAAGTGCTCGACGACGAAGACGCCGGTGTCATCACTGCCGGCGCTATCGTTACGGTCACTGTAACGCTCTGTCGACAGAATATGTCGGTTCTGTTCGACAAAGAATTTATCGATGAGAAGAATGATAACGAGGAAGAGTTGGCGGATGACAAGGAAAACCTGTTGGCCAACGGCGACACTCCCAACGCTTTGACCGGCGCTGACGCTAATGTCAAAAAGTCTAAGGCCTGGGAAAAGCCGGGCAAAGGCAAGAAGAAGGGCGGCAAAGGAGCCAAACAACAGAAGAATAACCCGAAAAAAGCTTTGGTGCAGAAAAAGAAAGCCCAGCAGAGCCAAGCTCAAAGTCAGGGGACAACTGAAGCCAATAATCAGATAACAAAGAGCTCGAAGACTAAACCTCCAAAAGACAAGGACCAAACCTCCAAAGATTCAGAGGCGGAGAGCGATGACGAACATAGCGATAGAGACTCGGAAGACAACAGTGAGACGGACATCGAAGAAGCGATTAAAGAGAAAGAAAAGGAAGAGATAAGCGAAGGCGAGGACGACGACAATTGGGATGAGTTTCAGCCGAACGTATCGAAGAAGAAGGAAGTGCTTGAGGCCAAGTCGAAGCAATCGCATTCAGTGCACTGTCCGTACTTCCCGGACGACAAGCAAGAGTATTGGTGGATATACCTGTCGGACAGGAAACGACACGCACTCATATCGGTTCCATATCTGATGACAAATCTCGTCGACAAGGAAGAGGTCGAACTGAAGTTCACGGCACCGCCAAAGCCGGGCCAATACACCTATTCTGTGATAGTCAGGAGTGACTCATACGTCGACTTTGATATCTCCAAAACGATTAAGGTATCACTTCTTTGCCACTCACTCTCCTCTCAGTGTTTGACTCACTTGTCTTATCCGACCCGTAGTTGGACGTCAAGGAAGCGCCCAAAGAGATCGTCACTCACCCGCAATGGGACATCTCTGAAGAGGAGGAAGAGGCCGATAAGGACGAGGACAGCGCTGTGGAGGACTCGGATCTGGTGGCCTCGACCGACGAGAGCGACGACGATTTGGACGAATAGTTTAGTTTAGTTTAGTTTAGTCTATATATAATTTGACACAACTTTACGATTAATTTATTTCTAAAATTAGTTTATTTTTTAACAAAAGTTTTTTCGAACGAATGAATTGAATTTATTTTCAAATCCATCGATCAGTTTATAACTTTGGCCATCAATTCAAAAGCCTTGTTCTCTGTTCCGCTAATTTGCTAGACATTGATAATCCATTGATTTACTAGACATGACTTGTAATTAATTTCGGGATCTCTTCATCAGTCAGTTTCCCAATTGTTTTCCTACTTTTTATTATCTCTCTCTTTGCACTCAATCGACACTTCATTTCGACAAATCATAAAAATTAATTACAAATATTATTAATCGTTAAATGTTTTATATATTGAATAATAAAATGTTTTCGAAAGCATTCAATCGGTCCGTCACTGGAGTGGTCACCACCCGAAATGTCCGACCCGTTTGGTTGGTCTCAGCCACAACTTGGAGCGGCTGACGGAGTCGGGAATGTCGACCCTATCTATTCCCGGATAGAACGGCTCCTTCTCCTCGGGCTCTCTGTACTGTTCCTTCTTCGCTAACTCCCAATAGTCTTCGCGTTCGGTGTGTTCCACGATATCATAGCCGGCGTCGAAGTGCTTGTAGGCCAGGGCTCTGAACCGACGCCGCCATCGAAGTGATTGCAGTTCTGCCAGACGTTTGTTCACTATCTTAAACCTCTGGCGCTCGAGTGACCGTCTCTTCCACTGCTGCTGTCGGCCAACAACTTCGAGCCGTTCCCAATACTCTTTGGTGTTGGGGTCCAAGTCGACCAGTTTGGCCGGAAGGTTGAGCCGCAACTTCCAGATCCAATCCGGGTATTCTTCGTCGGCTTTCAATTTGATTTCTTCGCCTTCTTTGTAATAGTTGGCACCGCAGCAGTAGTTCACCAGTTTATGCGGGTCTTCCTCCACAGGCAATCGGAACCGTCGTTTGCCGATCGGCTGCGCGCCAGTACTGGTCGGCGCCGCAGCCAAACACCTCTTCGCTTGAATTTGCGGCAATTGTTTGAGTGCTTTCGGTAGCGGCCCGACTGTAGCTGACCTCAAGTATTTGGCCACAGACTTCAACCAAGACATAATCACGTGACTGACACCTCTGGTCAGTTGTGGTCTCGGCTCTGATCACCGCTTTTGCACTTCACTGTCAAGTCTTCACTCCAGCAAACAGACAACAAACCGATGTTTGAGAGCCTAATCACAAAATACATACACTTTTGGCAAACATTTGGTTCCCTTTGAATGGCATTTAAACATAAGTTTGTTTACATCCCACCCATTGCTTGATAACACTATCGGTGAACATCTTTGACCGCAACTTCTCACATGTCCTCACATTTCAAAAGTTTGCCACAAATGTCTTCAGATGTCTGAACAAGTGTACGATCAATGAGAGGACAATGAGTGCGGTCAAACTGTTCCATCGCAAGACGAAGAAGGGCTCGATTATCAAAGTGGTTCGCGAGCACTATCTCCGTGAAGACATTCATTGCGGCCGCGAGTCGTGTCCTCTTTGCTTGCCGTTCAAGCTTCCGGAGGACAGTCCATTCAGACCGAAGTCATATCTTAGTGACAATCCTCGCCAAGGTATCAGCCAATTGTGTCCGTCGGCACATTATGTCGTTCCCGACTTCGGTGTCATCGATGCCCAAACTGATGTCATAACCGATCCGTTCTTCGGCTGTGATATCATTCTCATCGGAACCATTTGGGATGAGATAAAGAGGAATATCGCCGTCTTTTCGCGGATAAAAGAATTGATGGCAGAGAAGAGATTCTATGTCTTTCTCAACGAATACAATCGACAAACGTATAGCGAAAGAGTTTTCGGCGAAACAATCGCCGAATATAAGCAAAGATTAGTGGTCTCGGCGGCCGAATGGCTGGAAAAGCACTTCAACGGTGATATCAAAGTTGTTTTGCTCACGAATACCAATGTCAGCTTAAAATACAAGACTGAACTCACTTGCATTCCGATCGACAAATACGTGAAGAGTCTGACCGATTGCAACAATTTGGTCGACAAATTGGCCGATTTGTCGGAGACCGGCGAATACGCCAAAGACGTCCAACTCATATATGACGAACACTTGCCTCTGGATGTGGTTCAGGACGGCATCAAAAGCGGAAAGTACTTCCAGGGAAAGTTGCATATGAATCAATACAACTATCTGGAGGGAAGTGTGGCCATCACTCTCAACAACGAAGAGCTCTTTGTTCTAATTCAGGGAACAAAACACATCAACCGAGCCATCAGTGGCGACAGTGTGGCCATCGAACTGTTGCCCAAAAGCGAATGGAAGTCCTCGTCGGATGTCATCCTAGAGGTCGATGAAGTCCTAGAAGATGACGGCGACAAGAAAATGGACAAACAAGAGAAGACCATTTTCAAGAAAGAGGATGACTCAGCCGTCAGACCCGTTGGCAAAGTTGTGTCTGTAATCAAAAGAAATTGGCGCCAATATTGTGGTGTTCTTCGGGAACGAAACAAAAATATCAACACTTCTTCTGTGATGAGTCGGTGTTTGTTTGTGCCGATCGAGAAGAAGATACCAGTGATCCGAGTCGAGACTCGACAATACGAACAACTGAAAGGCCAACGGATTGTAGTGGCCATCGACTCGTGGCCCAGAGATTCCAAGTATCCTAAAGGACATTACGTCAGGTCTTTGGGAGCGATGGGCGATAAGAAGACAGAGACCGAAGTGATTTTGCTCGAGAAGGATGTGCCGCATCAAGAGTTTACTAAAGCGGTTCTCAGTTGTCTGCCCAAAGAAGGAGACAATTGGAAGATATTGCCGGAAGAGCTCGTCAGCCGAATGGATCTGAGAGGTGAAAACGTCTGTTCGGTAGACCCGGAAGGCTGTACAGACATAGACGACGCGCTCCATTGCAAAGACATCGGCAATGGCTTGTATGAGATCGGTGTCCACATCGCAGACGTCTCTCATTTCATTAAACCGAAGACTGCAATAGACAAAGAGGCGGCTGACAGAGGAACCAGTGTCTACTTAGCCGATCAGCGCATAGATATGGTTCCGCCACTCCTCAGCTCAAACCTGTGCTCTTTGCGTGAGAACTGCGAAAGACTCACATTTAGTGTTATCTGGAATATCGACTCCAAGACGGCTGACATTAAGAGCGCCCGATTCACCAAATCAGTGATCAGATCGCGAGCCGCCCTCACCTACAAAGAAGCTCAGCTCAAAATAGATTCGCCGCACGAAAAGGACGAGATCGCCAATGGATTGCGAAGACTGAACGCTGTGGCCAAACTGCTCAAGAAGAAGCGGATGGACGCGGGAGCGCTGATCTTGGCCTCGGCTAATGAGATAAAGTTCGTCGAAATCGAGTCGGAAACTCATGAGAATGTCTACCAAATCAAAGCCAAAGAGCTTTTAGACACGAACTCAATGGTCGAAGAGTTCATGTTATTGGCCAACATAGCTGTGGCCGAACGCATATTCCAAGAGTTTCCGGAGTTGGCGCTTCTTAGACGTCACCCGAAGGCAAGTCAGGCCAACTTTGAAGAGCTCATTCAAACGGCCAAAAAGTATGGCTTCGAGTTAGACGTCTCTTCGGGCAAAAGGTTTAGTGAAACCCTTAGTAAGATCGTTGACACCAAGAACAGTATGACGAACCTTCTGATCCGAATTATGGCCACGCGATGTATGACCGAAGCGCTCTACTTCTGCACCGGTTCTCTCAAAGAGTCTGAGGACGCGTTCAGTCACTTCGGATTAGCGGCCAATCTGTACACCCATTTCACTTCACCCATCAGAAGATATGCCGATCTAATGGTCCACCGATTGCTGAGTCACGCCATTGAGTTCGAGACCATTGACCCGTCTCTGCTCAACAAGAACCGAATGCAAGAGCTGTGCGATCGCATCAACTTTCGCAACCGAAACGCTCGCGAAGCCAGTCGGGAGTCAAATAAACTCCATTCCTATCTCTATGTCCGCAACAAACCGAATCATACGGTCGATGAAGACGGATATGTGATGAATGTCAAGCAGAATGCCGTCATTATCTTCATTCCTCAACTGGCGATGGAAGTCATCTATAAGATGAAACCAGAAGAGGACTGGAGTTATGACGAATCCCATCTGACTCAAGAATATCTGCCGAAGAAGACTAAACTTAAATGGTTTGATGCCGTGAAGGTCAGGCTTTCGGTCAAAGAACAGTCGGCGACCAATATAGACAAAAGAGTCGAAACCGAACTCTTGAAGCCATTCACAATCAACAACAGCGCCGAAGTCAACGGATCCGCTAATAAGAAGCTTAAGACCTAATTGTTTTTGGTTTTGACCCAAATATCCATAGATTTATAAATTGATTGTTTGAGCCCTTCTTTGAATAAATCAGAACTTCAACTAAATTTCTTTCAATTTATTGGATGTGTTTCGCTTCGAACGCCTAAAGCCAATCGATTGTTGTTAACTTGCATAAACAGGTGGTCGAGTGCTCGGAGCAGTGATCGCAAAAGTCCTCACTTGTGAGGAGAGTTCGCCTCACTAGTGAGTGAAATGCTAGTTCACTCAAATATATTGTACAAAATAAAACTGATGAAAACAAATGAAATCAATTGAATTGTTTGAGAGCTGAACTATTTTTGGCCAAAACTGTCACTGATTTCGTGGATCATATGACACCTGTTTTGGACCGGTTTTTGTTAATCCTAATCCCTTTTGCGATCACTGCTCGGAGTCTAATAAGAATGTGTCAATTGATGCAAGAATAGTGAGACAACCGAGTGTTGCAATCTTGACGTCCAC
>JAQGBE010000550.1:0-17154 GCA_034698225.1 Scheloribates latipes | reverse complement strand
GTCGTCTTTATCGTCAATTATTACAGATTTTTCGGGGTATGTTTATAAAAATAATAACAGATAATTTACAAATTAATTGATTACTTATTTCAGATCATTTTGATGTTATCTAGATTATTTCTCAAGCTGATTCTACTGGAAAAATAATCAACTTTTAATTTGGAATCATAAGTTATCAAGAATCTTGTCTCAGGTATATCTGGTCTCATAAAGGATTATAATAAATAATTTGGTTATTCAAATGGCGTTAATAACTGATCTATGATTCTATGACAACATGACGTAATTAGTGATAATAAAATGTTAATTACTTGCTCAAACTACATTTTTGATGAACGAAAATAGCATAAATATATCAAGGCAAATTAGAATATATATTCATGTTTAGTTTCATTTTATTCAATGAATTTACACGATATGATATGAATCTAGATTCCTTTTCCAACAATAAGCTGCGAAAAGTTATAATGATCCAAGTGTAATTATACAACAATGTTGAAATCTGAACTATCGGCTAATTGTATCAGGATGGTCTATAAAATCTATTGATTATAACTTATAAGTTATGTTTTAAGTGCTATTAAGAGATACAAAGTTACGGAGTTTCAAGAAAAGACTTAACATGATGGTTTAGTTTTCATCTTTCAGTTATAAATCTATCATAAATATCTTGCAAATCAGAGCACTTCAGATTTTTCGGGGTATGCTTACAAAAATAATAATATATAATTAACCAATTATTTATTTTCTTTTAGATAATTTTAATGTTATCAAGATTATTTCTCAAGCTGATTCTGTTGGAAAAATAACCAAAATTTAATTAGTGAACCTAGGTTCTCAAGAAAATTGTCGCAATTATGTCTGCTCTCAAAATGAATTTTAGATAAAGAATCATAATTAAACACTTTGCTTATTTATTATAATATATGGCGGTACTAACTGGCATATGATATGATTTGTGACAACATGCTAATTAATAATTGCTCCAACTACATTTTAGGTGAACGAAAATAGCATATTTATATCAAGTCAAATAAGAATATATCCATGTGTATTTTCATTTTATTCAATGAATTAACATGATATTATAAATTATAATTTATAATTAATTTGATTCTTTTTCAAATAACAAGCAGCGAAAATTTATTATGTTTCGACCGGAAATTTTAAAGGAATGTTGATAGCTGTAGTACTGCTAAGCTGTACTATTGGCCAATTGTATCAGGATGTTCAATAAAATATATAGATTACAAGTTCTATGATCAAAGCAAGTTGTGCTATTAAAGGATATATACATATTAGATAAATGGTGAACTTCAAGTTCGCCAAACTCAATACAAAACGCGTATCATGGTTATTTATATTATATGATCTACGTTTAGAATTTTTCTTGATGAAAAATTTGAGATGTTTATAAAAATGAGCATGATCCGCGCCAATTGTAGCTTGTATTCCAGAGTGATGAATAATTCTTAACCTATTATAATATATTAATTAAGAATTAGTGATGAGTTTATAATTTTTTAAAATTACATCTTGCCAAATTTTATCTGGATAATTGGTTCCACATTTTTGCGCATAATAAAACTCCACATACTGAAAATCTCATCACTATATGACTGGTGTAAGTCGTAATCAGGGTATAGTTGAAGAATGCTTTCGATATGAAAATGATGACTTATAAGTACCATATTTTGATTAATTATATTCGATATGGTTTTTATATTGAATATATAACTATGTTTTACGTCTATTGTTCTCGATTCAAAATTCGGATGATATTTTAGTAAAGCTGTGTATGATGATGATTTTTTATTAATCATAATTTTAATATCCTCTTGCTCGATAATCTGTTCTAATGAATCGATTTTAACGTAATTTGTTTCCATTTCCATAGCGATTAAGTCACTCCCAAAAAGTATAGATATGAATATTGATACTATCGACCATGTTAAAATTATTAATCCAATATGATGTGTTTTTATTTGAACCCCTACAAGGAAATATTGGAATGAAGTATTGTTTGAGTTGGAAATTTTACCTTGAAGAAGAGTTATGCGCCAATAATCGAAAAATAATGTAAATATGCTTACATTATTTTGATTGATACTACTGATTCCACATACTAAAATGAAAATACTCAATATCAACAACCATGCCCCTGGCGAAAAACATTTAAATAATTGAAAAATATTCCCTTCTTGATGTAGTTTTGGTTGGCTTAGAATTGATAAAGATGTTTTGGTTGGTAATAAATAAAGGTAATCCACAATTTTCGATCTTGCATCATTTATAGCGAAAGATTCCATCGCTAAATCTGCTGCCTATCAGTCAAGATTTAATTTTTGAATGCATTCCGATTCAAAATACCTTGTCGTTTAAAAGGCTGAGCAGTACTATCCAGCTGCCATTATCCAATAGTCTTCCGCCAATGTTTTCTGATGCTTTTTTCATGATCACCCTGATAAAATACATATTTAGATTTTCAAAGATTCACTAGGAGAAAATCTAGTGTCAACAATAGCTTTAGTATGCGAGTTATGGAGCAAACGATCATTTTGAAACTTGTTATTTCCAAATTTTATTTGTATACTTACTGATATCCAGGTAATATCTGTTTGATAATATGTACTAGAAATACATTCGGAGTGCATAACAGGTTTCTTGTTTGTGATAAATGAACATGAACATCTGGATATTCATATAACTATAATGAAAGAGACATTAAAATAATGTCAATTTAAAGAACCAATAGTTCATTACCTGGTTAGGAAAGTAAGCAATAACAATTGTGTCATTGTCAAATTTATTATACTCTTCCAATTCGATGCAATATCTGCTAAAATACTTCATACTATGCATGATGTGATTTAGTGTTGCGATTTGCTAAATAATTCCTGATTGAAATGATATTTATTTGAAAACAAATATTACATGAAATTTTAATCTAATACGAGTGTCGCCAAAAGCAGAATATTAATATTTTTCTCTTAGTAAATGTCATATCTATCGGGTCCACCCATAATCGATCTTTTTAACATCAAATCAACAATCTAAATTAAATATTATTGATTATTTTACTGAAATACAGTCAATTCTTTATATCCGCACATAGTTGGGACCGTGAATTTTGCCATGTGCACTTATATAGTGTGCACATATGAAAAATTTCGTCATAAAAAATAAAATTTTTTCGAATTTTCACTAAAAAATTGAGGGTTTTCTACAGATGATTATGCGAAAAGGCCAAATACAACAAAATATAATGAATTATTTGAACATTTAGCATAAATAAGCTATGAAATACTCGCATCTAGTTTCAAATCGACAATTATCAGACAATTTTTAATGAAAAATGTTTGAAAATATTGCTCTAAAAACCAAATTTTTCATAGATTTTCACTGAAATTTCTAGAAAATTCAATGTGCACATAAATAATTTGCACATGTCCCATAGAATAGCATTAGTCCGGGTTCGGGACTGAGCAGTTCATGTGCAAATAGCTAAATGTGCGCTTATACAATGTGCGGATAAACAGAATTGACTGTATGAAGAATAGACAAGTTCAAAAAAATCAATTTGTCTCCCAATTGAATAAAAGGTTTCGAATTCAATAGAAATGAATGACAAATATGTCTTATGACCAAGGTGGTGGATATGAATTTCAAAGCAGACGTCATTCAATTGTTAAATTTTATTGTATCCCATGATCTTTTATATTTATTCAATTTGTTATGCCGATTGAAAAATCCATCTAGGTCAGTTCCTCTATTTTCGTAGAAACTATATTGATGTAGGTAACTTAACCTGTTGACAGCTCTCACAACGTATTGGAGAATTCCCACTTAAGCTGAGACTACTTAACCAGGAGCTGAATGCCAACCGATCACTGACCAGAATCGGTTCAATTCTTCGCCGATTTAACTCGATTTTCAAAGAACTAGAAGAATATAACACAACTTATTGGTCAATGTATTTGCTGATCAACTGGCTTATAATGGGCTCTTTCAATGCCCATGGCCTTTGTCTACATGGTCCTGAAGGTCGCGCCCGAGATCCACGTTCGAATAGTGTTAATCTCTTTTCCGATGATCCTGATCATTGTCAAGCTTAAGTCAAACAGGCTGTGGCTGACATTCTCGAAAATAACCAAGATGCTTTCATCATGCTGATCAATAACTGTATCAATAATGTTCGTGATGTTGACTTTTCATCTTGTTAACAAGATCAATAAATTAATTAATTCATAAACTCCACCTAGTTTGCATTGCATACTCATTGGTTAATGATAATTTACCACGCCTATCACCCGTGTTCATTGATTAACCAGGTTTTTATCGAATATCGAGATAAAATCCTGAGTTTACAATGAAATTCATCAGTTGTTTTCAGATTAAGATCGAATAATTGCATACATCTATTGTATAGACTCTATTATTGTTTTACTAAAATTCTTAACCAATTCTTCAAAATTTTTGACCGTAAGGATGAACTCTCTATCAGAACTTCTCCGATCATTCAGACCTCATCCCCAAAATCTTCATTTCATTCATAAATATTTGGCCGATAATTATGTCTTTTACTACCAAATATACGGTGACTTACAATGTAAACGGGAACCGGGTATGAGAAGAAAGGTTATGTATTGGCTGACCATGCTGCTCTGGCTGATTCACCTCGTCTAATATCTATTAGTCGACGAATTGATTGGTCCCTCAGAATCCTCTTCATAACAATTCAAATGACTTTAATTTTATCAGTTCAATGATTCTCATAATCATTTGATCAGACAATACAGAGTACATCGAGCAATAAATTACTACAGTATATTTTTTATATCCGCACATAGTTGGGACCAGGAATTTTGCCATGTGCACTTATATAGTGTGCACTTATGGAAAATTTCGTCATAAAAAATTAATTTTTTTTCGAATTTTCACTACAAAATTGAGGTTTTTCTACAGATGTTTATACAAAAAGGCTAAATACAACAAAATATTATGAATTATTTAAGCTTTTAGCATAAATAAGTTATGAAATACTCGCATCTAGTTTCAAATCGACAATTTCTAAGAAAAATGCTTGAAAATATTGCTCTAAAACCAAATTTTTCAAAGATTTTCACTGAAATATTGAGAAATTTTCATGTGCACATAAATAATTTGCACATGTCCCATAGAATAGCATTAGTCCCGACTCGGGACTGAGCAGTTCATGTGCAAATAGCTAAATGTGCACTTATAAGATGTGCCGATATAAAGAATATACTGTAATAACTCCAATTCTGGAAAATATTTGGCGATATCTGAGAAACTTTTGTCCAATAGATTGTTGAGATTCATGATTATTAAATCTTTCAATTATTTTAATTCTTTTAAATCAACGAAAGAAGTCATTAATTCTATTGAATAGATGTTGAGTTCAATCAGTTGTGTTAATGATCTGACAAACGATAGTTTCCAGCAATGGATTTTCATTCGTCTTAATTACGAGCGATTTCATCGAACGTTTGCTTAATTCCAATCTCTTCTTCAGCAGTAATTTCAGAAGGAATTTGAATCAATGTTATTCGCAGAAACCAATTGATTTAGACACCAATTTCAGATCACAATCCGTTCATGTCAAATGTGTCAATTGTTTGCCGTAATTATCTAGCAATTGATTCAGTGATGAGACAATGATTCGATAGACTCTGAGTTCTTGGAATTTTGGTAAAAATTCTAATTATTTGAGTTTAATATTGAGACGGCAGTCGCCATGACGACCACAAACACGGCCAGCGCTAGCACTCAGACTTCCGCGAATTGAGGATTAAGTCCCAATCCGAAAGTCAAACAAACCATCGCATCGAAGTGCTAATCCGCTGAGTTCGAGAACCTTCCCTTAATTTAGTTTAAACCACAATTTGTAACTCTAATTATCATTATTATTCGTTTTGTAACATTTTTATAACATTTATAATTGTATTGCATTTAATTAGAATTTTCGTTTGATATCAATAATTTTACGATAACTCTGACTTTTATAGTTATCCGACATTTTCAATATTTAGCAAACCATTGTACCGAATTTACTCGCCTTCATAGGCCTTCCATCGATTTTAATCAATAAAGATGCTTAGTTTTACTGAAAGTACTGGTCTTCCGTTACTCTGCGCGACTGTGGCTCGACTCTCTCTATTTGAACCCGCATTTTCCCTCTTTTCACGCCTTGTGGCTCTCCACTGCATACCGTTGCAGGCCCTTGGCTTTTTCTGAACTTCTCAGTTTTCCGAACTTTTCACTTCTTTACAAAGAGCCGATAAAAACAATAGTCAGACCGTAAAGTCCGAAAGTTGTGTATTGCTTTCGCGACTCTTGCCCAGTGCTCCGGCAAAGTCAGTCAGCAAAGTCAGTCATCCGAAGCCTCCAGTGTTCCGACACATCGCTCGTCGCCATCGCCCACTCGTCATCAGCGTATCCATTCATCACCTGGCCTTATGAAGATCTCCGTCGCCCGACATCATCATCGATCCCAGAAGTTCAGTGTTTAGTGACGCGGCTCAACTAGTAAGTCCACTACTAAAGTCCGTTTCCGGGCTATCTCGGCTTACTGAACCAGTCCGTCACAATATAAAACTCGAATCAATATAATCGACTTTCAATGAAACCAATTGTTTAGTGAATGACAGCAAATATTTTGTCAATTTCACGGTATTATCGCTACTTTCAAATTGGTTAGTGTTGGCTCAATTTGAACACCAAATCTCTTCTATCAAACATTTTGCTATCCAAAACTGTAACCTTCTCTATAATCTAACAATGCTATGATGTTCATCAGTAACAATCACTAAAACCCCCGCAAAATCATATTCCAATTGAATGACTTTTTAAAAAGTTCCTCTTAAATATTATGTAACATCTACATGTTATAAATAGCAATTATAATGACGCAAATCGAGTTAGAATATGTCAATATCACATTTCATCACGTATTCCGAAATGATTAATAAAAATAATAAACTGCTTTGCAAATACGTATACTCTATGACAATCTTGTTCAGAAATGTTGTCTAAACAATAAACCTTTACAAATTGTAAGTTTCTTTTACAAATTGTACTTTGAATAATCGATTTCTATATTTCATTATTATGCGGTGCGGTGCGACACGTCGGCAGTAGTCGATGTAAGTGAGGCCCAGATGTCGACGGAGGAGTGGAATCAATGTTACTGGGTTATTGGTTAAGAGCGATACATTTGTTTTGGTTATTATACAATAACAGCTTGGATTTTCAAGATGATTTCTCCACTATCTGAAACCCCTATTTCCGCAGTTTTATAGGATATATACGAGAGTAATATATTCTATTTCATTTTCGTACAAATGAATTAAAACTAGACTCCGTCAAAATGAGGTTTTTGCTCAATCAAATATAGGTGGAAGCTGTATTTGCTGCTGATGACAATCACGCTCATCACTTCAATTTTTCATCATGTTGATGCGAAATCGGAGGAAACCTGCTTGAACGATGAGGAAGTGATTCAATGTGTAACTCTATGCAATGGAAATTGTAACGAGGGTTTGGAGGCATGTGACGATTGGTGCAAAAAATTCTATTTGGATAATTGTGTGAATGATTCAGGAACAAAATGTCACGCTGGTGGAAAATCGGAGAAAGACTGCTTAAATGATGAACAAGCGAATGAATGCACAAATAAATGCAGTAAAAATTGTGATGGAATGGGGCAAGGTGTATGTGTGCTGGAGTGCGAAAAATGCTGTGTGGACTTTTGCGTGAATGATCAAGAAGGAAATTGTGTGAATGGTTCGGACAGATTATCGATTGATTAGATCAATAATAATCAATACTATTTAGTATTTGAATATTTAAATAAACGAGGCTAACAAAGGTTCAAAATTTTTCATTTTAATGAGGTTAAACTTTCTACGATTAATAAGTCGAATATGATCAACATGATTATAAGAAAATAAATTGAAATGGAGCTAACAAAAGTTCAATAATTGTTATTCGAATGAGGTAAAAGTCATTACAATTAAACAGTCGAATATGAACAACATGATTATAATAAAATAAATTAAAATATCCAAATGGAAAATATTTGAATAACATTCATGTTTAAGATAATAACGATAATAACTCCTAGATGGATGAGATAATTCAGAAATTTTTTTTCTCACATTGTTTAAAACTTCATTTTACATAATAAAAACATCTTGAATTATTTGAAAATTAACGATTTCATATTGAAATTTTTTTATAATCACTTTGATTTAATATTGAACTGTAATACCCAGCGAATACCAAACTTTTCAATCGTGTTTCCAATAGCGATTGTGATTCTCTTTTATAATCAAAAAAGAAGAGTTTGGTATTCGCTGAGTAACACTGTTAAATATTGAATAGAAGGATTATAATAAATTTTTAATAAGAAATCTTCAATTTCCATATTACTCAAGATGTTTTTATGGTGTATATTATATTCTTATGAAAATACAAAAGAAAATTTTTGAATTATCTCATTCTATTTGGGAATTGTCATCATCATCGTCTTACACATTAATGTTATTGTTAAAATGTTCACCTTGGTATTTTCAATTTATTTTATTATAATCATGTTGTTCATATTCGTCTTGTTAATCATAGAAAATTTAACCTCATTCAAATAACAATTTTTGAACCTTTGTTAGCTTTCACAAGGTGGAAAATTTTTGAACAGCATTTATTTGCAAGATGTTAATCAAGACAACTCAAAGATGGAATGAGATAATTAAAAATTCTTCTTCGTATCTTCCTAAACATAATTTTACACGTGGAAAATATCTTGAATTATTTTAAAATTGACGATTTGATATTTAAAATTGAATATAATCATTTCGATTCAATATTTAACTGTGATGTCCAGCGAATGCCAAACTTTTCATTATTGTTTCCAGTAGCTATTGTTAGTATCTTTCATAATTGAAAGAGAAATTTCCGGCATCCGCTGAGCATCACAGTTAAATATTGGATCAAAGTGATTATACTAAATTTTCAATAAGAAATAGTTAATTTTCGAATAATTCTATATATTTTTCTGGGCTAAAATTATATTCTAAGAAAGGTACAAAAAAGAATTTTTGAATAATCTTATTCCATCTGGGAGTTGTCTTCATTAACATCTTGCTATTCAAAAATTGCTTACAAAATGCTATTCAAAAAGTTTCCACCTTGTATTTTTAATTCATTGTATTATAATCATGTTGATCATATTCGACTTAATAATTGTGGAAGATTTAACTTCATTCAAATAACAATTTTATGACCTTTGTTAGCTTCTTTATCATTATAATTCATTGATAATTTGATTAATATATCAAACTCTCACTGATGTAAAAACGTTTGAATATAATATATCTTTGACCAAATATAAGCTTATTCACCAGCTCAGGTACATATCAGCTCATTCAAAAAACAAGGCTTCAAAGAAAACTATAGCCCAGCTTATTCAAAGAACCAAAGCTTTATGGCAGGCTATATTGGGCTGCCCTCCCATAAACTTATACGGGCTCAGACTGCCATGGTCACAATGGGCACCATATAGAGGCCTAGCTCATAATAAGCCTATTGAGAACTCCATGATTACAACACAACCAGTGTTTATCAAATTATTTGGTATAAAATATAACATTTCATGAATCATACAATCATTTATGTATGATGTATACAGTATTTTTTTTATATCCGCACATAGTTGGGACCAGGATTTTTGCCATGTGCACATATATAGTGTGCACTTATGGAAAATTTCGTCATAAAAAAATTAAAAAATTGAAAATTCACTGAATTCCGCCAAATATTGTCATCGATCACAAAATTATTTCCCCAAACGTTAATAAATATATCCGAAGAGAATCGTTTCAATTGACGACAATTTCTGGCGATTTGTTGCTATTGTCGGTCAATATTGATAACCTGTTCTTTCTCTTCACTCAAATAAAAGACAGTAATCTCAAAATCACTGATGACTTCCAGAAGTGAAATGGCTTCAAAACGTCTTTGAATTGTGTCATTGATATCGGATCCGAATGCGATGTAATAAACGTAAGACTTTTCTATTGTTTTTGGTATTTGTGGACAAAATCAGGGAAAAGTGAGACATTGTATGAATTGATAGTAGTCTCCAATGACTTCAGTTTCGGCAGAAAGTCATCGCTTCTGTCACTGAATACCGATAACGAACTGCAGACAAAAGACTTGACATTCGGACAGTTGGCCACCAATTGGTTCGGGTCTAAGCCTCCATTGAAGCCGAAATCCAATGCTTTGAGTTATGGTCCAAAATCTCTACCGAAGAAAGTAATCACGTCTTCACTCAATTGACAGTCGATTATCACCAATGAGTCCAATCGCTGACAATACTTGTCTTTCACTTAAATCACTGGACTTTCAATGTAATTGTCATTGAAGACGATTTTTCGTATATTTTTGCATTTGTTTAACAATTTCTGCAGTAGTTTGTAATCTTCTTCGGCATCAGATCTCCATTTATCGTTGGTTGTAGCGCACGACGGGAGCACTAGAGTTCTGTCAGCTGACTTCTTGAGGTCACTCGCAATCAATTGACAATCGGGTTAATCAGAATTAACCGCTTTATTGAACAACTGATTGGTTTGGTATATACAAGAAATAGCACCACTGTTTGGCTCGCAGTCCAAACCAAGACTGCCAGAGTTGAGCGCTCATCGCTCGCTCTGCAATGGCGTCGAGCACGTGGCCGAAAGGGGCGTCATCTGTCCGACGGTGTCGGGTCACCGGTCGGTAGAGCTCCGACATAGCAGTGTCACTGATATCATCAAATGGAAGATTTTACAAAACTTACAGTAAATTATCAATAGTTCGGAAAATGGTAATAAATCGAAAATCATTAAGAGTTAGGGAAAAGTAGTCGACTGTAAGGTGAGGTCAGTGACAGTCTGGACGTTTACCGACATCCGAACAGTTCGAATTCTCAGAACTTCGGATGCCGATGTGTCCGGTGCACCGACAATGTCAGACCTTTCAAGTCTTAATTCATCTCATTTGATTTCAATTTAACATATTACTTATTAAATTAATTCGTATTCTAAAAATTGATGTAATTGAAATCAAATGAGATGAATTAAGACGTGATAATTATGATTGTTGTCGAGCACATTGAGTGAAACACTCCATTGATTTCAAGACAAACTCCAAAAGTAAAGTCCAAATGCAGTCAAAACTTATGATTCAAAACGAAAATCTGGTTAATCATAGTGAGTAAGGAAAAGTTGCCATTAAGCGATCATTGCAAGCCTTGAAGTTAGGATCTGTACATAACGTGGAACTGATTGAATGATAGAACTTTATTATTCTAATTGAATTAAATTGAATTAATTTGAAAATGTTTATAACAGTAAAATAAATATTGCTAATAATAGAAGAGTTATTGTCCTATACATTCGTGAATTTGGTGTCATAAGACTCAACCTTGTGTGCAGTAACATTCTACCCCAGGGTCACAAATTTTTTCAAAGCCATCCTCACATTCAAAAGCACCAGCTCCTCTACGACCAGCAACTACAGCACCTCCAGCACCAGGAGACTTAGGGTTAACTGCAACACCTGCACCACCACCACCACTATTACCACCTTCCCCAGCAACTGCTACCTCTCCAGTGGGCTTTGCGGAGATGAATGCGATGCAGACCAGAGCTTAGAGAATAAGAGAGAGAGTCAGCAATTGGGTGATAGTTTGAAGTGATGGCATATACCGGTGAAGAGTAGGGCAGCGATGAACTGATTCATTGTGACGATTGGTACGAGAGACAGACGAATGATTGCCAGAGAGCAGTGCGAATGCCTATATTCTCAGGTTATTCTGTTCCGTATGGTAACTATAGGGTTACCGATTTGCGTAGTGCCGAATGATTGGCCAATTGACGGCTCAGTCCTTGAATTTGTGGTCATATATCTGGTCGTCACAGCACTTCATTCACTCGATTTCTAACAAAATTTGTTAGAAGTTAATTAAGTTCTTATTAAATGAGAATTTATGATAACCATCAAATTGGAAGCGAGCAAAATGATGTACAATCATCTAGAAACCAGATCGTTATGACATCTATTATATGAATAGAATTTACTACAATATGGTGTTATTAGTGCTATTTAATCTACTATTACGCAATTTTTACATCAGTAACAGATCACACGATTCGTTTACGCGCGTAGTTAATTAAAAAGGCCATCTGGACAGACAACTACCGCTATCGAGTTTTATTGACGTTATCGGAAAAAATGTTTCAAACTAATTAAAGGTCGGCGTTGGGCCGGCCTCTCGGAAACGAGTCGCGGTTGTTGGTCGCGACTAGACTGTGGCCCAACTGGACATCATAGCCATCGATTTGGTAGAGTTTCAGCCGGCGGTAGTCGAACACAAGTGGTGGTCACGATCTTCGGTCAATTTAAAGACATTAAGTCTATTATTAAGACATTTATTGTTATCGAAAATACAAAGAGTAGTGAACACCATTTGATGTTGCTGTTAGCCAGCTCAAAACACGACTGATTCTCCTAATTGAGCACCAAGCACAATTGCTGGTCTCGACACTAGAGTCCTCACTCGGCGACCTTATGTCGATTAATGGAGAATCACTGGCGATGAGCGCCAGAAGAATAATAAGGTAATTGGAAAACTACTGGTTTAAGATCGGGAGGACTAAATAGTTGAGAGTATTCTGAGCGATGAGACGAGGTGACGGTAGTCCTGAGTCAGCGAGGAATGTCGACCTTTCACTAATATTAAGTGCTAATAATTAAGTGATTGGATGCAATAAAATGGATAATTATGATCACTATCTCAGGGTCTCATTCAATACACATAATGGACAAGCAGAATGGCCACATCTACAAGGAATGACTGCCTCTCCTCAAACATAACCTAACAGAACATCTAAAGCGACTAATCCATATTCGAATTCTACTTTCAAGCAGTACTGTGGATGAAAAGCGTTCATTGCATAGCAAGTCTATTATTCACAGCACTGCTTGAGAGTAGAATTTGAATATGAATTAGTAGTTTCTGCTCTTCATATATGCTAGGATTGTATAAATTTCGTATGCTCTACTCTAACTTATCGTAACTATTTGTGGTCAAGCAATTCAATTAGTACAGAGAAAGCTATCTAATTGATAACTTTATAATTGCATCCAGTGTTTTAGTTGAACCTAGAGGTGAAATCTCACTATATGAATTATGATTATGCCTAAGGGCGTGAAGTATATAGCAATGAGAGAGAACGGCCTAACAAGAAAGAAAGCCCATAGCGCCTAAGCGTATGCATTATATGTTCATTCAGACCCTTCATTATACCAGTGCCATCAATATTATATTTCGCTCGGAGATTTTGAATAACATTTCATCCATAGCTCGGATTCAAATTCTGTAAATGGTATAATAAACTTCAATATTGGGGAAATTTTCATTAAAGTCAAAATGTTAGATTCACTTATGGGAACATTTAAATTACAAGACAAACGCAAAGGTCATAGTCACAGGTCAAACCGCTAGGTGGCGCATAAATAATTTGATGGCATCCGGAAGAGGAAGAATCGATCTTCGAATCGACACCAAGATCACTCGAATCGGTTGTTCCAATCAGAAGTTATTGGATAAAATGTGCCACAATTGTCATATTTTTGGTACAGAAACACTACAAACTAAATACCCTTCAATAAACTGTAACTTTATAATTATTATTAGTTCGCTTTATAAGAAAGTGTTTGTCACTTAAATATCCAAACGCTTCGAATTAATAAATTAGAGCTTATTAAAGGTATTTAGTTTGTAGTGTCTCTGTACATTTTTGACTCAAATTCTTCTTTATTCTCAATTTTTTTTGCATCGAAAGTCAAGTCTTTCATTGATATGGATACACAGAAAGATCGATAGCCCGAACGTATGATAAGGTGAACTAATCATTAAGGTGAACCAAATCTGTTTCCAAAGCCAAAATAGATTTTTTTCAATGCAAAAATTGATCAATAAGGTGAACCTGCAATCTTGAAAAAACCGATAGCGTGAAGTGATTTCGAATTTACCGGAGGAAAAAATTGAACAAATGACATAATTCAATTCAGATCCTTCATAATAATACTAATTTATGTAAATGTATGGACTTGATCGATGTTTTAGGCATTTGTATCAATATTTTTGAGTTCGATTTTTCACTATATAATGTTTTTCTAGACGAAATTTAATTGAATTTAATTAATTTCATTGTAAGACTAGTATATTAATCACTATGAAATTCAAATAACTTCTTAAAGACAATATTCTATTTAGTTATTCGATTAGAATTATAAATATTGCAATAAAACCATGGTTAAAAATGGAAATCATTATGGTGAACTAACCATTAGCGTTAAGTAAACCCTCCGCCAGGATCTGGTTCACGCTATCAATAGTTCTGTGCATCACTCATCATTAAGTCTATGGCGATTTTTGTTGACTTTGGAACAACACTACTTTTGATTGGAACAACCGCTTCAAGTAATCTTGGTGTCGATTTGAAGATCGATTCTTCCTCTTCCGGATGCCATCAAAACATTTATGCGCCACCTAGCGGTTTGACCTGTTACTATGACCTTCGCGTTTGTCTCGTAATTTTAATTTATCCCATAGGTGCATTTAACAATTTGACCTTAATAAAGATTTTCCCAATATAGAAATTTATTATACTTTTTACAGAATTCAAATCCGAGCTATGGATGTGATGTTATTAAAAATCTCCGAGCGAAATATAATATTGATGGCACTGGTAGCTCATGGGCAGTGACTTACTTAATTGTTTTCGAGAGATTGTCTCATCGAATTGCCATAACATACCGGGCAAAGTGTACTAAAAAGTTTTTTCACAATAATTTGATATAATTACGATCAATTGGCAGATACTACTAGTTTATAATAGCACAGGAAATTAACATTTATGCTAGCATCCTGTGATAATTCGAACTTATCAAGAGCAAAATGTTATTCTGTAATAAAGGTGAACTCAATTACATTTTTGTAAAAATAAAATAAATAATTTCCACATTATTCTAATGTATAACGAAATACTAATACACCTATAATAACAAATAATTACATGCAATCCAAGGAATAACAATTAATTAATGATCATTGCATTTGGTTATTCAAATAATAGGAATGAAAATGACATTCAAGAAAGTTCTTAAATCGAAGGTAAATTTACATTCTATAATTCTATAAAATGATGCTGAATAATCACCTAATCGTCCCCTAATAATCACCATTTATCGAAAGATTTGCAAAAAGGAAAGTCGGCTTTTCTTATGTGTCAATGTTTATGATGAATTATTTTTGTTCATATGGGGTATGCTAATTTAGAAATTGACTTATAATTATTACAGAGGAACCTATATAATTGCTCACGTTATATTTGCACAATTGGCTATTTGCTCATATTTTGACCGCCCAAATTGGAACCAATGTAATTCTATGAGAGTTAATTGCACACCTCTGTATTTCACAATTGCAGCTAGGAATTGTCAGAAATAGATTGCTGATTGATGTTAAAAATGTATTATCAAGTTTCAAGAGAAAAGGGTCAAATACAGACAGCATCTTTAGCCGACAATTAACTCTTATTAATTAAAACTAGTGTATGCTCATGCTCATCTAATTGTTAACATATTGCAACTAAACTTGATTTAATTCATTTTCTTCTGGCTTATCATCTAGCTGTTTGTTGGAGCAAGATAACGTTTTGTATAAATATTCAAAAAGTGTTATCAAGTATTCGCTGATAGCATAGAAGCTGAGTCCCAGGCAGAGACCGAACAGTCCTCCCACTTGCGAGACAAAGTCGACCCAGCTCATCTTGTAGAGCACCGTGCTTAGTTGGTCGGGCAGTCTGTGCGTAATCACTAGCCTGGAGGCAAACGCGGCGTCGCTGTTCTTTATCTGATATTTATAATGCCTGTCCACACACTTGGGTGGACACGACTTCCGACACTGGGTGTAGAAGTGGAATCGCGATGACTTACACCCGGATTCAAATTGCTTGACATAAGACGAGTTTGTAATCGATATCGGGTAGTGTGGCATCTGATCCCTTGTCCATAGATAATAACCTTCGAAGAAGCATTTCTCTGGTGCTTGATCTGAGCAATTGGTGCACTTCTCTTGTCTCTCTTGCAGACACTTCTTGATGCAGTCATATCGGGTGCGTTGCCACCACTGCTCACTCGTGAGGTCGTAGTCCACACAATCGACTGTCGGCTTGACATTACTCTGATTAGTGGCAATAACCTGGTAATCGATTCTGATGTCCTTGTTTGCTGGAATACCAAGAAACTTGCTGGCCATTTCAGCAGGGTTGTGCATAGACAGTGAGAAACCTTCGTAGTTGAATAACATTTCTGGAAACCATAGCATCTGATGATAGACATCGACGTTGATTTGCAGAACTACCATGTTCAACTGCCTCCACTCAGGCTTCAGGTGGCTGAAGAAGGTGAAACACTTCTTCCAGTCAGCGTCGTCTTTGAAGATGAGTGTCTCAATGGGCTCACTGTCTTGGTTACCATCCTTCTGAATAACGCCATACACAGACACGTTTAATGGGAAGCCTTCCTGTTTGGGTGTCGGATCATCAATCATCACCGGATTCTTGATTAGCATCCTAACTGTTCGCAAGTCATCTTGCCTGTAGGTGATCTTCTTGAATGGTATACTCAAGCTGAATAATTGAGCAGGGTGTTTCGGCACTGACTCTCTGCGCGATAGCCTCGACAATATTGCCCAATAAAGCGAATCGGCCAAGGTTATATTGACCGTCTCACCGAACACCTTTGACTAGAATGACCAGATTTTAAAGTTATGGACATTTTAGCAATTTTAGTGAATTACAATTTTAGTGTATATTGAGTACAGAGGGTTTTTAAATAGCGTCCATATTCTAAGGTTCAAAATAATGAACTGTCATTGAAAATACATTATACAAAGAATGAGAATCTGCACGCTTTTTATGGAACCCCTGTACATTCCTTAGTGAATAAGGACATCTGGTCAACCTACCTTTGATACGTAGTTGATGGCCGAGGTTAGCAGTTCGTGCATTGGTCCGATAT
>JAQGBE010000549.1:0-17162 GCA_034698225.1 Scheloribates latipes | reverse complement strand
ACTCGTCTAACGTCTAACTGTTTTTAGATAATATATTTATGAATTTGAAATATATTTGATAAGTATTTGAAAAGTATTGACTCAATCATTGTCTGTCGGAAGACTATTACCTAATCGACACTTCCATCAGTTGTAAACTTCGAATATAGTGATTGTTTTGCTGGAGATATGAGGAAATTTCATTAGAATGGTTCTAAGATATGCGAGCGCATTGCCCAATCTAATAGATTTGCCACATGAATCTCGGTTATCATAACTGGGATGAGTGGTCTGAAACGGAAACGACCTCATCTCAGATCTGTCAACACTCGAATCACTCGAACGGTGCGATCAGTGGTGTATTGGTTGCCAAGTTTGCTGTGAAGCCACTTGACTGACGAACTGCTACCGCATGAGTCGGTCATTATCTGTTTGTTTGGTGCAAAATCCTAATTAAATATTTGCTTTTTACTACATTTCTGACCTCTCGGTCTCCGAACACCACTTCACCGAACGATTCATACGTTTCTCTTGACTGCAATTAATCTAAATTTCATTGAAATCTAAAAATAAAAAATCAATTTTAAAATATTATTTCAATTAAGGCTAACATTAAATCAAAATTTAATGTGTTTTATGAAAATATTTATTGAATTGATAACTGAGTGCGAGAGATATGGATAGCGAGCAAAGTGGGCATCAAATTGATTGCTGGCTATAAATCTGTTTGACTTCGCATCCATAATATCGACCGAAATAAGGCTTTTTGGCAAAAATGTGTGAAATATTCTTCTGATTAATAATCGAAACAATCAAATATTGTCTTCCATTGATGAGCGGGTGATCGGTGTCGGGTCGGAAGTATGCGACCCACTGACTGACTGACTCCGTTTGTGGTCACCGACCGACCCGTCCTCGCAGTCACCTCTCGCGGCACTAACAGCCGTTCAAACACTCCAATCGAGCGAATACTTCGTTAGACTATTAGCCGAAGTAAATAATTACAAACGTTATATAACACTAAACAGTAAACGAATAGATAATTAAAAATTCCGTCAAAATATTATTTGCCAACGAATTTAAATCATTTAAATTCGACACTAATTTAAGTCAATTTAATTCAATTACACAATTGATTGCATTCACAGTGGGTTTGTTTCGCTAATCATAAGTGAAAATTCTTTCGTCCAAACAAATAAATATTGAATGAAATTGTTTTTGATTATCTCATCCGAAATCAAAAACGCTTTGAGCGGTGAATAAAGTTTTTATATTCACAAAACATTTTCATAATTATTATAAATGCATATAATTTTCAATCGAATTATGCGTTTCGCTGTCCTCTCCGACCGAGTCTTCACTCTCCCCTCCATTCGTGCGATTGTTTTGATCCAAATTTCAATGATAAGACTCAAGACTTGTATTTAATTTGCGGACCAAATGATGATATAATTTAGACTATTATTCGCTTTAGACGGTAAACATGGGAAAAGCGTTTGCCAGACATGTTATCGCTCGCCAAATGCGATTCATTAAACGCATTAATTGTTGGTCTTAATTAAAAATGATTATTCGTGTGATTATCTGAAAGGGAAACTGTTTCGCAAAAATTCTTTTCCACTTTCGCCTCAATTTTATTATTTAATCCGATTTTAGAGGAAATTTTGGTTGGTTAGCAAACACGTTGACCATGATCACTGACATGATCACTGCGCCAATTTACATAATTCTGGAAAATGCTATTCATTTAATTTTACAGCTAATTGTAATTATCGAGTTTAGGCATGTGTTTCGCGTTTTGCAAATAACAATATATCTGAAATGACTGATAAATTGTTGATTTTAGATCTTTGTTCGGGTCAATATCTACAGTGATTCGCTTTTTTAGCTAGATTACAAAACTATTGATAAATTGACGAGGTCAGTCGCTTAAAGTGGAATCTGGTATTCAATAGAAAATAAATCTAAAGCCATGTAAACCAAAGCAAACCAATTTAAGCCATTTAACATTTATGAGTAGGTGAATAGGACTTGCATTTCATTCCATAATCACAAGGAATAACAGTACCATGGTAGCATGACCATGATGCACTTATAGTTTAAATTTGTAACATTTCATTAACTTATAAAAACCAATATTTACTTTCGAGTATTTCCGAATCGTTAAAAACAACTTTCCGTTTGTCTAAAAGGTGTCGGAATGGACGACGCGTTCGTATTGCTGGCCTCGTGGCGAAGGACTAACCCGCGGATGAGTGTGTCCGAGAGGTTGGGTCACACGTACTCCGAGGCCGCGGTCTCCATCACAATCACTTCGGTGACGAACTTCATATCATTCCTGATCGGAACCATTACTCCATTTCCATCGGTAATCGCATCAATGTATTGAATATTTGATTGATTGACACTCGGATTGATTGCATTTTAGGTCAGAATATTCTGTATATACACTGCGATCGCAGTCCTCTTCACCTACTTATATCACATCACGTTCTTCGGCGGATGTATGGCCTTCTTCGGTCACGCAGAGAAGCGAAGCCTTCACGGCTTGCTGTGCGTTCCGGTTATGCCCAAATCGCTCGCAGGTATCTCTCACCTGAGCCGATCACTCTAACCATGACATGACACTAACCGCCATTTCGTGCAGAGGGCAAGGGCTTCTTCTTCCGTCTGATGTGCACTGGGGGACGCAACCCGGCCGACCCGGACAACCCGATCGACAACAAAGAGCACGTAATGATGCTCTTCTTCAGAGACGTGTTGGCCGTCTCTCTAAACAAAACACCGGTCAAACTGTTGGTGATATTGGGATTTCTCACATACCTCGGAGTCGGGATCTACGGCTGCACTCGGGTTAAGGAGGGTCTCGACAGACGCAAACTGTCTCGCGATGACTCATATTCTGTGCAATTCTACGACTACGAGGACCGCTACTTCAGGGAATACCCCTACAGAATACAAGTGGTGATCAACGAAACCATGAATTATGCCGACCCCGTTGTCCAAGATCGGATCGAGGCCATGCTTAATAGGTTCGAGAGCAGTCCGTTCGTGGCCGGAAAGATAATGACCGAGTCGTGGCTCAGAGCCTACCAGACCTTTCTGGCTCAAGAGGACAGCTTTCTCTTCCTCCAAGCGCTCAATATCTCAGACCAGTTAGACTTCAACCGAGGGTTAAGAGATATCTTTCTGCACTTCCCACTCACCGAAGCCTTCCGTAGCGACATCGTCTTCAATGACGACGGCTCTGAGATCATAGCTTCCCGATATATAATCCAGACCAAGAACATCCTGGACGCCAACATGGAGAAGGAGATGTTGATAGGCCTGCGCCAGATCGCCGACAGCTTTCCCTTCCACGTGACGATCTTCCACCAGTACTTCATCTTCTTCGACCAGTTCGTGCTGGTGAGGAGCATCTCGATCCAGACGATATCGGTGGCCGCGGCAGTGATGATGGTCATCTCGCTCATATTCATCCCGTCGCCCTCCTGTGCCTTTTGGGTGGCCTTCTCTATCATATCGATAGAGATCGGTGTCGTCGGCTATATGTCTCTCTGGGGCGTCAATCTGGACTCGATATCCATGATTAACCTGATTATGTGTATCGGCTTCTCAGTCGACTTCTCGGCCCACATCTCATACGCCTATATCTCGTGCTATGAAGACGACCCCAAAGAGAAGGTGAAGGCCTCGCTCTACTCGCTCGGTCTTCCCATCTTCCAGGGAAGTATCTCCACAGTGCTCGGCATCATAGCCCTGGCATTCGCGCCCTCCTATGTCTTCGTCACATTCTTCAAGACTGTATTCCTGGTCATGTTATTCGGTGCCACTCATGGCGTGCTATTACTGCCGGTTCTGCTCTCTATCACCGACTCGTGTCGCGGCCCTCGCGGCAAGTCGTCCGCCAAATACAAGTCATCCAATCTGAGTCATCAGAACAGCTCTCCGTTCTTCGTCGGCGACAAACACTTCGACGGCAGGACCATCATGCAAAACGGCGCACCCATATTCATCCCAAGACCTTCGTTCACTGACCTGACGCCCTCAGACCAGAAGCCATTCCGACGGCCAGACGAGGATAGCGGCGCTTCCAAGAGCTCCGGCAGTACTGACGGAAGTGTGACCGCCGAAAAGGATTTGGGTCTGGGAACCAGTGCTGAGGAGTGCAGTGAAGGCAGTTGGAAGGGCGGCAAAAGTGGCCAAACCAGTGAAGTGGTTGTCACCAAACAGTCAGAAATCAATCAAATGAAGGACAACCGGAAGGCGCCCAACATTTACGACAATATGTTGAGAGACTGGTCTCAAGTGATCGCCGACCAGAAGCCCAATGGCGGTCATACCAACGATGGCTATGTGAGCGATAGCGCCGACTTCTATGACCAATACTCGCCAGTTGGCCACTCGGCTAAGCATAAGAAGGGTCATCAGAATAGCGCAGTGCCGTCGACGAGTCAGCAAAGAATATCGGTTTACCACCAGATATCTGACGCCACGTACGCCGACCGCAATGTCTGGGAACGACAATCGACTCCCGCGAACAGCAAATCAAACAAAGCCAACAAAAACAAAGATAAACCGGAAATAAGTTATTTGGTTGACGTGGAGCCGACTCAGCGGCGGCGCGACGACCACAGACCGCGCGACCGGGAGAGGGAGCTCAGGGACAGACAGACACACCACGACATCGAAGCTATTCTCAGCCCTAATGTGCAGCCAATGTCTTCGCGAATGGACAGAAACATAACCAACAGATATAATGGGTTTCACCCGCGATAGGAGTGTCGGTCGCGTCGCGTAGTTATCATTGTTAGCATTGATGCACTTAAGAGAGCGCTCGGTGGCCACTGGCCAGAGGCCGTTGAGGAGGTTGTCCTCATTCGCTAAACTCATTGCTAAGTCAATTAAATTAAATACTTATACTTAATATTAGACTTTAATTGAATCAATTTTCTAAATAATTTGCTCTAAGAATCACTTCATTAGTTGTTTAATAAATTTCGGTATTTATTTGTCGGTTCGCAAACAGTTGGCACCAAAATCAGGTCCTGGCAAGTGAGCATGGTGGTGGTGGTGCTGTTGCCTGACCGGCAGATGCATGAGCATGACATTATGATTAGCTCGAGATCATCATAATTGTGAGTGTAGTTCTGTTCTGTGCCAATCAGTTCTGATTATGTATTGCCAAAGGTTTATATCTACTGTTCTGATAGGTGTTTCCAATGTATTCATGGTTTGCACGATTAGTTTCCAGGCATTTGAGTGAAAACGATATTCTCATCATTTGATATAATTTGTGCCCAAAATAGTTGTTTTCAATTGAAAACTAATTAAATTTTAAAATAATTTTGTCATTAAATTCGAGCCCAGAAAACGATTCAACGATTGAACGATTGCTCAAACAAACACAAACAGAGGCTTAACATGGCTTTAATATTTGGTTCAATTACCAAATCATTTGTTAATAATTTTGTAATATTTTTATAACTATTTAATCGAATTTTGTATCGTTTTCTAAATCATTTTAATTATTATTATTTTTATTATTATTATTAATCATATTTTTGGTGATAAATGCCATAAAAGAAATTGTGTTTTATATAAAGTTTTTAATAGTTTTTGTTATTTAAATGAATATTTGTTTTGCACAAACTATTCCCGATCTAACGACCCGACCGTTGGGCCAAAGTGGCCGGAAATATGCCTCTCGGGAGTCGTACCCGTGTTTGTGCCCAACGGGAGTGGTCTTCGTGTCCATTATCCGATTGGCGCCGATCCGGTTGACCGGTCGGCGTTCGGGGCATACAAGTGATGATCGACTGACGAAAGCTTTAATGAATTGTAAAGAATTGATGAGAAACTGTTGAAATCGCTGACTAATTAAAGTAATCAATTGGTATATTAGTTTGCCTTCAATTTATTGCTCGCTCACTGTTTCACAGCTCGAATCCGGTCTGCGGTGACCGCAATCGGACTTCAGATCCTTCAAAGTTCATAAATAATTAAACAGTTAATTACAAGTGATATCCATTTGTTGGGCGACTTATTGCGCGGTAATCACTATTATTATTACAATTAGTTTAAAGATGTTATTAGTTCTGGTAATTAGTCGATCGATTCGGGCATAAGTTGGGGTCAATTCAGTTCATGAACTCAGTTGAGGAGTGTTTTGCGCCAAACGAACAGATCGTTTCGAAAACTTGATTATTAGTCACTCCGAGGCGTGTGTTTTGAATAGCACTGGGATTGCGATGCGAAGTGCGATCACCGATCAGATGCCGGTCACCGATGCCGCGCACCATATGACGGGCTCTACCTCTCAAACTGAGCCAACACTTGTCCTGACGTCAAGTGAACTCACGATAAGATTTATGTATTTTTGTAACAAATGTGCGATTGTTTGCGAGGAATCAATATTTCCGGTTGAATGCCATGATTTGCGATCAGTCGGCGAAAAGTCCTGAAATATAACTTTTTAATAAATGCGAGACTCGAGTGGTAGCAGTCGGCGCACAGCACAGCACAGACGGGCCGCGACCAGCACTCGGCCCACCACTGTTCGAGATCGTGAAGACACGAATCGGTTGTCTTATTGATGGAAATGCAATCTCATTCTCACATTCATTAGCCTCTTATGATCGGCAATAAATCAGAATGTGATGCATACAAATGGCGAATCGCCAAAAGGGTTACGACCGGTGAATATATTTTAGAAGATATTTCATTCATATATTCATTGGCTTTTGCCGACTGACAGCACTTCAAAAGCGGCACAATCTTTGGCTTTCAATGCATTCACCAGTTTTGCCAAAGACCCGGATATCAGACCTCAAATGAAATGCGAAACCAATTCTCAATTCTCAACAAATTTAAAGCTATTTTTGTCCAATAATTCGTTTTATATCTCAATATTTGTTTACAATATCTTTTATAATCAATTAATTCTTCATATATTAAACAAATTTACAGATTTTAAGTAAAATTGTTTTCATTTTTTCACTTTTGGTTCGTTTAAAAACTCAAAAAACAATTTGATTTAATAGTCCTAAACGTATGCAACGAATCGATGAGTTGATGAGATGTCGGATGAGCTGATCGGAGGTCAGAGTTCGTAATAATTGTGAAAATTTGTTGTGAACTACAGTTGAAGTCGTTTTGTTTGATAATTAAGTTAATTGTTCGCAATGTTTGTCACACTTTGTATTCGGGATACTTTTTTCTGGACTTCTTTTTGGCCTTTTTCTGGTCTTTGCTCTTGTCTTTGGTGCGAGTGCCGGGTGTTTGTGACTGAGTCTGTGTCTGTGTCTGAGTCTGTCTGTCACCAGACTCGAGACCGGGAGCATTGACTTCTTGTGAGACCAGGGTTACCGTAAACCGTGATATTGTTGTTGAACTCTTTCGATCCAATGTCGAGGGAGAGTGCAGTAGTTGTTTGCCGTCTGCAGCTGAGGAGGCAGTGGTTGGCTCTGCATCTGCAGCTGCAGACGTCGAAGGTATTGGATCTGATGGACCGGCAGTTGTTGTGGTAATTGCTGTGGCAGTAGTTGTGCCGGCAATGACTGTCTGGTCTGTGAAAGATGTCGGAAGCACTGCATATGTGGTAAACACTTGATTAGAATTGAGACCATTGAATGACTCGGAGCTTAATTTCGTTTGCATTAAGTCTGCGTTCATTAGATTTAATTTTCCGCTAACTGTAAAATCACAGGACAGGCTTACGGGAAGGGCCTCTTCGCTGGCACTGCGCACCATCGGCCCGCCGCCCATCCCGTGGCCGTAGAACACGTCACCGCTCACGTCAGTGTCCAGATTACTGTCGTTCTCGTGGTTATTATCATGAACTGTCGAGGTGGTGGTCGATGTTGTCGTTGAGGGAGATGGCGGCTGCAAATCGATTATCTTCTGCGTGTAGGGACACAGTTTGGAAGTGTTGAGAGGAATGGCGCTCCTGAGTGGACAGAAGGACCGCATTCAGTATTACAACAACTGGTCTAACAGTCAAGTGATGGTCCGAACCTCGAAGCCGCTGATTGCTGTGGCGGAGGCGGCGGCGGAGGAATCCCAATGTGGCGCTCGGACTGGCGGTGACGGCCCAACAGATAAGCCAAGTCCTGCTCCACTAATTGCGATTCGAGGGCACTCAGGGCTGCAGCCGAGGTGTACGGGTGGTGTGCGGTCGGCAAATGGCCTCGACTGCCACTACTGTTGTACAGGTGTCTGTCAGACTCGGGTTCGCTGAGCCGTATGTCCTCCGAACCGGACGGGGATTGGAAACCAGATGACTGGATCTGTTGTTTCTCCAACTGCCGTAACAGGTCTTCCAAGTTCCTGATGCGAATCGGGCCGACGGGAGGCACAGAGCCGTCGTCTGAACTGAGCTGAGAGTCCTTGCCATGAAGTGAACCTGAAGTATATGCAAATGGAATTCAATTTAACTTCTTTTGCATAAAACCTGAAATTGTTTTCTACATTCAAATCAAAGCATTAAATAAATTGATAAAAGTTTAGATAAATTGTTTAGATTTGGAGGAATTGGCGATTATTTGAATTGATTTGGTAGCGAAATGACACGAAATGACCGGTTTGTCCGATATTGCACTCTATTTATAGCCCTTCCAACTCAACAAACATTGAATTAGTAATGGAGTGAAGTATTGATCGCAATCTCAATCTAATAATACCTCCGTATTCAGGAATCGAGTCGAGAAACGCTTTCGTGGCCGCATCTGACGGAGGACTGGGTCGACCCAAATCGATGGCCCGACTCGACGACTGCAGCGCTTCCAGCAGTTCGTCGTGATATCCGTTCAGACCCTTAAGGCGCTCGATATCACTGAACGCATCGCTGTTCCGGTTGTTGTCCGAATGGCTCTCCTGGTTGTCCGACTGCGTTAAGTCACTCCACCGCTCCTTCACTCCCGGTCCTGGATGGCTGATCTCGATCGTACGTCCGTCCGGACCGGTCATGTGCTTGAGAATGCCCTTCTCGGGTGCGATATGATGAGACATCTTGGACAGGTTGTTGGGCGACAACTCTATGAACTGCGAGGTCTCATCGATTCTGTTGTGCGTTTCCATATCGGTGGCCGAGTCCTTCCGCATCGTATCCTTTTGTCGCTTCATTTCTTGCATTTTGTCCTCTCTATACGACGGCATACTTCCAAAGGTTATAATTCTGGACGCGTTTTCGGCGAACGGATCACTTTCGCTGTTAGTGCCCGAGACCTTGCGGTTCATCTGCTTCTTCAGCGCGTGACGCTCTGACTTGGCTGGCATTAGACTCCGGCGGCTGAAGATTGATCGGACAGAGCGTTAGGCACAAGTCATCTGATAATCAATCACTTATGCAATAATTTTAATTCCAAGGATTCAAACGATTCTAATGAAAGTGTCGAACGAATTGAATGCAATTCCGATCGCAAACAATAATTAGAATTTTTGTCACTTTTTTGTTCGGATAGCAAACAAGTGTTGGAAATGAAGTTAATTGTAATCATTTAACGTATGGTTCAAAGGGTTTAACAAATAATAGCCTCGAATAGAATCCGGAAAAAACTTTTGCCATCTCTAATGATATCCTTTAAATTGAAGTTTTTCTCATTGAAACAGAATTAACAGGAACAGAGCGTTTCGCGCCAATTGTTCACTTAATCTGAATCACTATTTTATTGACAATTTGGGCAAAAAATAAATGAAAAAGAAGTAATAAAATGTCGAATATTTAGTGGAAACAAAGAGAAACGACAATTGGATTGCGATCTGAAAGTGTCTGATCTTTTGGTCCCTAATTTCGATCCGCAGTTCAGACCATTGGATATGTGTTTGTCGTCTATTGTAATGTCGAAGTTCTCGCAACGAAAACGACATTACACTAAATGTTTAGAGTATTTGCGACAAAACTTTTGTTTTAATGTAAGCCAAACATGAATTAGTGTTCAAAATGTATGATACGATTGAAGTGCCGAAAAACTATTAAACTCGTGATTGGATTGCATTCAAAACAAGTCGGGCATAGAATTCGTATCAATTGAATCATTGAATCACTTATTCTGAATGTGTTTTCCGAATGCAATTCAGGGCATAAACATTGGCCAACACTGAGAGCTTTGGCGGCAGAGAATGGGAGGAAAAGAGACCGAGATTTGACTGAAACTGATGCGAGAGTGCAGTCAAAAGTCCGTAAATAAAAAATACTTATCGATCGGTCAGAAAAAATAGGCGAAAAATAATAGGTTTTTAATTTTAACCCAGAATCGAGATAAGAGTTTAGATTAGCTGGTATTCCGCCTTAGATTTGGCCATTATCTAGGTTATTTTTAGTTGGAGAGCAGGCTATGCCCAACTATTTTCCTGGCTTTCCGTCTATGAGTTTATATGAGTTTAATCAATAAATAAACAAAAAATATGTGAAATTTATTCGGTTTTGATGGGAAAATCTGATTTTTCAATCTGTCAGACACTTCTAATATGTGTCAAATGAGCTCTTTTTGGTGCCACTCATTCACGAGCCTTATCTGAAGTCAGCGATCGTATTCATTAAATTCAATTAAATCTAATTTAATTTTCATAACACATAATCTATATTCGACTCCGTCTTCGGTCGACTAATCAAAGTTCGACCGAAACAAGATTAATGACCATTCGGGAGCCGCCATTAGCCGCTATGAGCTTGGTGAGCTATTTATATGTCTCATAATAATCATTACCTATCGCCGGGCAATGAATTACACCAAATTGATCTTGATAAACTAAGAAGAAAGCGAGAATGTGCATGATAAAAACGGAGTGAACATAGTTTTGCGAGTAATGCCGAAACAAAAGCAAGAATACGATTGCCACACAATTTATCTTGCGAAAGCGCCCACTTATGCACGAATCGTGCGATTCTCGCAAATCCACACCAAATATATATCATTAGAATTTACAAGACTAGACCCGGTTTAAAAACAAAAGTGGTAGACACTCAGCATTAGAGAATCGTTTGCTCGAACTTTGATAAATAAAAAGCTGAAATTATTGCTTAATAATTATATGAACAGTAAAGGTAACAACAAAAACAAAAGCGATGATAGTCTGGGACATACCGGTAACACATTGCCAACAATGCGAAAAATATAAAAACTCCGCCGACTATGGAAACCAAGATCATAACCAAATGAGCGGCACTTAAAGACCTTTTTCTATTATCTGAAAGACAATAACCGAACGGATGAGAACACGAACCTCGAGGGCTATGCAAAGGTCACTATAGGTATACCATATTCTTTGCTGACTGTCTCCTGCATTATCCGCGACCAGTCATTCTTGGGCGGCGTCGGCAGCGGTCCCTTATTGCCGGGCGTCAGCGTCGATGACGGGTCAGGAGTGGTGGTCGTCAGGTCTGTCTGTTGGCTGCAGTCAATTCCGATCCATCCGTTATCACAGGAACACGTATTGACGTTAGAGCAGACCTACGGACGCAGGGGTCCGGCGATTAGTCTGGTTGAAGAAGTGCTGTCGTGTTGAGGCACGACTGGGTCTTACCCCATGTCCGGAGCAGGTTATGGCAGCATTATTCGTGGGACAGTCGCCCGGCTCTATGTATAAGTCGATATTAATACAGGTCTGGTTCACACAAATCTGAAACAGAGATCAGTTGTGATGTGAGTGAGGAGTGAAGCGAAGAGTAGTCGAAGTGAAACAATGACGAAGTGTTAGAGACAGAAGAGCGAGGAAAGGGAGGAAAGGGCGACAAATATTTTAAAAGCGCATTAGTTTCGCATTCAGGGATCAAAAGAGCAGATCCGTTGATGTCTTCTTCTGTTTCTTTTTGCACAACACTTGAAAAGCTTTTTCACTGAATTCTCATATAAAGTGTTTTTATTATCAATTTATCCGAAGACCTACTTTGTTGTCGGAGCACTTAGTGCCGTCTTGAATGAGGCCCATGTCGACGATGTCGGCCCTGATGGAGCCGCGGGCCACCTTGCACTCCTGCTCCTGGCCGCCGTACGCGTACATGGTCCGGATGAACTCGGACATGGCCTGGCTGAAGGGCGCGTCGTGGCCGTGCTGGCACTGCAGGGTTCCGCACATTAGGTTCCTGCGAGTGATGCAAGCGATCAGTGCGAGTGATGGACGCGACGAAGTGATGGAGTGAGCGGCCGACCAATAGTGGCACCGGTTTGTGAGCAGAATAAATAAACAGAACATTAATAAGAATCGAGTGGTTGAGCACATAATTAATCAAATGGCGTACTCTTGAGTGCACTTAAGATGGTTGCCATTGCTGTCTTGTCCGCAGTTGCCTTTCAGAGTGCCCTCGACGTTGAACTTCTCGAAGCATGTCTTCTCGGAGGCGCGACTGTTCTGACCCCAGATGACAGAGCACTGCCTGTCCAGAGTGGGACACTCGCCGTGGAAACAGAATCCCTTCCCGTTTTTGCAAACGTTTCCGTTCTTCTTATAGATATCTGACGGACACTAAAGCAATGATAGCAGCGATCGATAAGACACGGCTCAGACTTATTAGTTTTGTTGCCTTACTTTCCCACTCCTGCCATCACATACTTCAGGCAAATCGCACTCGTCGTTGGAAATCCTGCAGACGTGACCCAACGGCTTGAGCTGTCCAACCATCAGTCGGTTGAGTCGAGTCGAGTCGAGTCGGGCGCAGATGAGAGCAATTGAAATACAGACCAAAGAATAATAAAATTTGTTTATTTAACACCAATAGAGACACACATAGAGACCAATGGAAGCGATAACTTTTAATTCATGGCTAAACACAATTAGGCATTCCATGACTGGAGGCTCTTATGGTAGGGTTCGAACAGACATACCTTGCAGTTGACACAACAGGGACCGGTCGAGCACTCGGCCTCCTGTCTGAGTTTGCAGGTGATCGGGTCACAGCACGGGTCCCTCTCCATGCACTCCTGGAAACTGCCGCAATCGCAGTCCTCCTCCTCCTCGATGATGCCGTTACCGCACGACCGGAAGTCTTCCAATTGGTTCGGCTTATTGAACAGACAGATCCCGTGACCGATCTGTAGCGCATTGTTATAGTCTTCGAGACTGCACTGGGAGAAGTGGTACGGCTGTATGCGGTCTTCTCCCAGAATATTCTTGGCCATTATGCAACCCCACCAGTCGTTGCATTTGCAGTGATCTGCAGTCGAGGCACACACGAGAGGGAGAGGGAGAGAGGCAGACAAGACGTGCATCAGATGAGAGATGAGGCCAATTAGGACCTACTCTTGTCATCCTTGGAGTCCTCGTCGTGACCCATCCCGATGTTGTGGCCCAACATGTGGGTGACCGTCGAGGCCACTAAGTGGGGCTCATAGATGTTGGAGTCTTGGGAGACACCGACGGCTTTGGCAGTGCAGATGCTATCAGGAACAGCCATCCCGACCTCTCCGCCGCGAAACGGCTTTCCCCTACAATTGCGAGCCAACACTTACATCAATATTTATTTCCTTAAATAACTTATTTTATTATCTATTTATTTATAATAAGATGTGAAGCGATATATAAAATGTTTAGGAATAGCTCAATAAGTATTAAATGGTTTATGCGGGCCATCACTCAACAGAATGGCTCCAAACTCTGAAAAATGAATCGGCGTTTGGGAACAACTCATATATTTGATATGAAAATTGGTTGAGCGCTCTCTCGGTATGGATGGCAAACCAGAATCAAATGGAATCCAGTGTTTACTCAATTGAGAAAATGATTAAATGTTCTTAAGATTGCAGTTGAAGTCTGCCATAAATGCAAACTTTCATCTCAAGCATAATCATTGAAATAAAGTAAATGTAATTTTTTGCCTATGTTTTGGCCTCCGCTTAGCTATAGATCTCCGATAAGACAGAGTGAGCCTCAAAACCATATTAACTCTGTCTCAAAACCACCATTACCTCCAAGATTATAGATGTCTATACTCTTGAGGTCGGCTCCGATTTTAATTTTAAAGACATTTCGGGCCAAATGTCGCTCAAGAATCAGATAAATCGATGGCCGATAGACTCAGATTAACTATGGATCGGATGTGTTGGCCATCGATTGACGCAACTTCTGGGACATCATTAGCAGAGTTTGCGAATTAAACGATTATCGGCTCAAAAGGTATTCTCTATTATAGTGTCAGAAAATATTGTTTGTATTCCTCTCACAGAATATTCTTATATATAAATAAATTGTTTTTCAACTGTCTCTCAAACTTAATGATTAATCTTCTGCTGTAATGGAAAGCCTAATGAAAAAAGTGTTGGCGTTTCTGGTGTTCAAAAATTTCATTTCATTTCTGGATTGCAGTTAAACTTTATTATTGAGAATAACTTAAAGATAATGCAAAACAAGAATATTCTTGTCGTCGGCTCTCTCTCTCTCTCTCTCTCTCTCTCTCTCTCTCTCTCTCTCTCTCTCTCTCTCGCCGTTTAATAATTCTTTTTCTTATGTTTGACAAAGAGAGCGAACAATTGGGTGGCAATGGTATGAACGGCGGCCGACAGTGGGAGAGGTTCGGGAGAGCGATGAATAACTTGATTAATTGAAACCGTTTTTACTTTTGTATCGCATTTCTAGCTTTGGGCGCAATAATAACTCAATAGTAATGAAAACAAAATGTATTGCAATGAAAATTTGAGAGAGAATGAAGAGATATGGAGAGAAAGGGGAAGAGAGGGAGAGAAAGAGAGAGAGAGAGAGCTCTATAGAGTCTTGTATTTAATTTGAAAGCAAAATTGATTTTTCCTTTTACTTTGAATTGTTAGGCAAACAACTATTGGAAGAGTCCTGTCGTCTAACTTTAAAATATTCATTCGTTAGGCTTTCATACAAATATCTGAATATAAGAATGTTTTTCTATATTAAAAACTTTTGCCAAAATCCTTATCCAAATACTCGGCCAACAATTTTTTGCTGAAAATTAAAATTGAAATGAATTTAATCGAGAGTTTTGATGTAATAATTGAATTCAGTGCTCAGATTTTGCTTATATTTTTAGAACAAGACATTGATTTTTTAAATATAGTTTCCTCAAGAATTCACAAATAATAGAGATGTTCAACATTTCCTCCACTAGGAAATGACAATCTTGGTTACTCCCGTGAGGCCGGCCCTCTCGGAGCACAATTATAAGCTAAATTATCATGTAGTGAATCGACTGGTAATTCCTTTGCTAGTCATCCCTGATATGCCAAATATGAAAATTCATTTAACATCTTATTAGGTATTCAGTGCGAAGAGTTGGCTAATCCTCGGGTTGTGTGCGATGCAGACGAGTCGGACTCAGGGCATGTCCTTAATTAATATAAGACATAATCTCATCTCAACTCCAATGCTATCAATTAGCCGCTCATCACTCAAACCATTCGGAGAATTCTTTCGCATATTTTTCGAACTATTTATTCGATATTTTTTGGAAACAGTTATTCAAATGGTTTGAAATACTTGTTTGTCGTTCGCCGTAGAAATCGATTTCAAGTCGAAAGCAATAACAAAAAATTGTTATAAATTGAATAGACTTTTGAATAAACTTTTTTCTTCATATAAATTTGGGCCCGAATTGAGTGCAAAAGCAAAATAAAGGCTTGAAATTGGCTAAAAATAAATGCCTCAGAAATATATTTGGAGAACACATTCCTCTAAATACAAAAGCAATCGATTACTTGAGAATAAATTATTATTATGTAATAAAAAGGAATGTTTTGTTACAAATTGTGTGTCGGCGGGACCGGCGAGAGGTCGGGCCAGTGGTGAAGTGATTGGGCTGTTGTGCCGGCGCTAATATGATGTGCTCGAACACAATGGACGGCTGTTGGCTCATTAAATTTGAAAAAGGCTTTTAGTTTATGAGCCGTTCAGTAATTTATTTTGATTAGCACTGAATATAACGTAATCTAACGTCAGATTTAATTTTCGCCAACTTTTCAATAGATTTTTGAGACAAAAATAGCCAACAATTCTCGGGCTTTCGTTTTGGCTTTTCCTCGCCATTCCTATTCCTATTGTTTCCATTCATTCGAGTCTTTAGTTTTTAATTAAATTTCAAAAAATAAATATTTGCCTAAAAAATTGGTATTGAAAGCAGAGTTTAAAACGCTTTGCAATCAATTGAAGCGAATGTTTGCGAATCACAAACAAAATGAGAGGCAAACTGAGAGACGATTATTAAAAATAATGAGCGAATTAAGTAAATTAAGAGCAAAACACTGACACAACAAATCAAATCGAATCGAATGAGTTGAATAAAATAATCGAGTGATTGAGATAATTGCCAATTTGTCAGCATGGTGATGTCTGCAATGTCTGGCAATGCCACCAGCAATAACTCAATTAGCCAATACAACTGTGCAAGACTCTAATCGCCAAAGCTATAGGTCAAAGGTTGGCTCACAGGAGGAGATGTGCGGCATCCATGGCCACTTTGTAGAGTTTCCTCGATGCATATTCCATGAAATTGAGCAAGGTTTGTCTGACATCGTCGCTGACATCGATTTGGTTGCCGTGAGCCCAGGTCTCGACGTAGACGACCGACACTCGAGTGTTTATAAGGCGGAAATAGACGTCAACGCAATTGATTATCTGAATCGCGTCGTTCACTACTTCAGCGCGCGATATATTGCGAGCGTCGAACTGGCGATCAGATAAGACAAGAGTCAAGACATGAGACGGTCGGCCAAAACAACAATCGCACAGATATTGCCAATAAATTGAGTCTATTGTCTGAAATGTCTGGTCTTTGGTTACACTGAACTCAATATTATTGATACGATATTAATAGTGTTTAGTCTGGAGTTATCGGCGATGTCTGCGCGAAAGGTGTGCCGAAAGGCCTGTCTGTCGTAGCCCACCATATGTTGGTCGAGGATCAGCGCTAATTCCACGTATTTATCGACGGCGCGTACGTCTCGCTTGAGTTTTGGTGGGCCCGGCGGAGGCCTCTTTCGGTACTGTTTGAACCCCCACTCGTGCATCCGAGTGTTGCCGCACGTGTGCTTCACATTGGTCTCCGAGTAGTACCGGTATATTACGTGTGGATGCCTTCGCTGTGGGCACCGGCAGGGAATTGATGTGATGGTCACATGGGATGGATGGATGTGATGGTGCCAAGAGTGGTGTAGGCATATGAAGAGTGGATTGAAATGAAGACAACATTGGAGGAAAACAATAGTATTAGTGGTAATCAAGATTTATAC
>JAQGBE010000548.1:0-17167 GCA_034698225.1 Scheloribates latipes | reverse complement strand
GCGCTGATCAGCACCAGATCCGGGTTGAAACTGTAGGCCACGGGAAGAATGACGTTAAAGAAGGCCAACATATACTCCGGGTCTCCCATTGGTCCGCCATTCCAGGGAATGTTGATTATGTTTTTGGCGATATTGTAATTGGACTGAAGAGGAGTTTCCGGGAAGAAGAGGCCGAAGTCGTAGCGGTGGAGAGAGATATAGACAACATTGTCGTTGTTGGCGAATATATTCTGAGTGCCTTTTTCCACAAGAGTCAGAGTGAGCACGAGTTAGCTCAAGAAAAGAGACTTACCGTCGCCGTGATGTACGTCCCAGTCGACAATGAGAACCCGTTTTCGGTTGTAGTTGCGGATCGCATACTCGGCAGCGATGGCCACGTTGTTGAAGATGCAAAACCCAGAGGCTTTTCCTCGGTCTGAGTGATGGCCCGGCGGGCGGATGCACGCGAAGCCATTGAGACAGATGTCAGTGAGCACGTTGTCGACCACTTGCAAGAGGTTACCGACGGCTAGTTTGGCCACTTTGAAAGTTTCGTTAGTTATGTATACCGAATCATATTTTTTGGATCGAATCAGTTCCTCCAGATCTTCTTTCGTCATCTCTGGTGTGGCCTTAATTGTCTCGACATACTCTTTGTTATGGATTAAAAGCAATTCTTTTTCGGTGGCACTTCTGGACGGGAGTTGTAAGCATTGGTCAAACAGATTCTGGTCTTTCAACTTTTTGATGATCTTGGTGATTCTATTTGGCCCCTCGAGATGACCTCGGGTCCAACACTTGTGTCTAGTCATTTCCTCGTCGTAGGCAATACAGGTTCGGGAACTGTATTTGACTGACAGATCGGTTATGGGATAGCCGTTACGGGTGGGATATTTGCTGGGTTTTGCCAAGAGAGCCATTTGGCGGCGGTATTCGACGAAAGGCATGTGCTTTTTGCGGTACGAATCTTTGGGCGAGTGCCGGTGTTGAAGGCACTTCCAATATGGACTGAGAACGCGAATCACATCCAAAACGGACTCTACCAGCGATTCTTTGAGTGGTGTCAAGTCTTCGATGAGAGGACACGGATCGCCTAACAGTGATCTCAGAGTGAGGGCTGCGCTCTCGGCCAGAGATGGTATACAATATCCGCCCTCAAGTACTACACAGAGCTTTCCGTCGGCCAAAGGCATTAGTGAACAGCATAGGTGACTGTAAACGGCGGGCGTTAGACACATCTCACCTTCGGGACAACCGATGGCCGCGTCATATCCCGCAGAAATGATAACCAATTGAGGGTTGAACTCGTAGGCGACGGGCAGAAGAATATTGTGCCAAATGGCCAAATAGTCCGAGTTCTGCATTTGGGTCTCATTGAGCGGAACATTGATATTGAATCCCTTGGCTTTGTCGCTACCGATGAAGTTGTAATTGGATTTAATGAGTTCGGGCCAAAAGGCGTCCAATTGGTAGCGATGGACAGAGAAGCATAAGACCCGCGGGTCGTCGTAAAAAGAGGATTGAGTGGCCTTCGAGAGAATGTTAGTTCGAATCGAACGGTTGAATGCGGTGACCCACCTGTCCGTCGTGGACATCCCAGTCCACGATGAGGATGCGCTCCAGACCCAAGTTGTCGAGACAATGTTTGGCACCGATGGCGACGTTGTTGAAGAAACAATAACTATTTGGAACAAGGAGTCAATCAAAATAGATATTGTCAACAAACAGGACTGGACACTGACCCGCACGCCTCAGCCGACATGGCGTGACGTCCTGGCGGCCGCACTAAAGCGAAACCATTGTTCACTTGACCCGAGACTACAGCCGACATCATATCTATGGCACAGCCGGCAGAATAGAGGGCCAACTCATAAGTCTTGGGATGAAAACAGACGGCATCGAAGATCTCCTCAAGAGCTTCGAGATTCTCCATATTGTGTGTGCTCTTCACTAGTTCCAAATGTTCGGGGGAATGGATACTCAATATCTCTTCTTCTGTCGCTTTTCTCGGCTATAATTTCAATCAATAAGAGTTATAAAAATAGAGTTCACCTGAAGAACGAACCGATAAGACGTGACACCTGTCCGTCAACCGTAACTCTCGGCAGCGCTTCAGTGGATTTCCTTCATAGTTCGGGTGCCAAAGACACAAGTGATCTGCCATTTGTTCCAAATATATCAAACCGGTTCTTAACGAGACAATAAGTCAGGACATTGGATCCATTTCTATCATTACCTCTGTTTCGGTGATTTTTGGCCATCGTTTGTGTCAATGCTTTTATCGTTCAGATTCTGTGTTAATTGAATTGAATTTGATTTAAAACTAGATTAAGAATTGTCTACAATTGTCAAAACAACAGACCATTTGTTGGACCAGATCTGTCAACAGGTTCTGGTCAGCCGAGGAGTGACCCTCTGTCTGGAGATTCGATGCCATGATCTCCAGCGCTTACGAAGTGAACCGTAAGATCGGTTCTGTACGAAGAATTACCGAAAGATTCGAGGAAAACGGTTAATAACAAAAAGTTTATTAGAATGAGAAACGACTCGAATGAGCGATAGTTAGCGAAAGACATAGAATTTCGAATACGAATCGCTTTTATAGCGATTCGCTAACAAACGAAAGGCGCGAGAGAAAGGCTATGTTGATAGTCGAGGCCAGCGATGGCCTCAGAAGAATGTCTCAAATGATTATTCTCACCGCTTTTACTCTTGGCTTAAATTCTGGACAAATAGTTGAAGTTATGGACTCTCGAGAGATAACCCGATTGTTTGGCGTCACTCAACATATCGACGTAATAGACGAGAGCAGTGATGACCAGAAGAAGTGCTGCGATCGCGTCCAACGACATGACCGCAATCATTGACTTGTCTTTTTCACTCAAAGCCGTAGCCGAAGGCCGACCGGAGTTCTGGAAAAGTTTGGGCGAAGACATCACTTCACAACACTTGCTGGTGGCAGACGAACCGCACGGCTTCTGGAAGGCGATGTACGAGCCGTAGAACGCGGAACAGCCGACGGCCAGAATGGCCAGAATTGACTGCAATCGAGACAATTGAGTGGACAATTGAGGCCTAAGATGTTGGCAGACAATCGCGACTTACAATCAAATGAAAGGCGTATTTCTGGTCCTGACTCTGGTTCGGGACGACGTCTATGAAGGCCAACACTATTATGACTGAACCGCAAAACAGCGAAATCGAGTGCAAGACATGAAGTTTTATGTAATAGTATCGTATGTATTGTCGCTTATCCTCTTCTGTGGCCACATCTTTGAATACTTCTTCATCTATTATCCCTTTGTGACACTTCTTAGCCGCTATCACCGCCAACGAAGACAAGACTATCACCTTTGGATGCGATCCGACAAATCAGAATTTAATTCTTGGGTCAAATGAGTAGGGAATCAATACTTACGACGATTAGAGTTCCAAACAGTTTAAAGAAAGTCGAATGCTTTGGAAAACTTGACATAATTTTTATTATCACTTAAGTTAAGCTCAAAATACTGTTTGCCTTCACATCTGTGGCCAAGAATTGAGTGAAGAATTGAAGCGAAAAAAGTTTTGTTTACAGAAGAGAAGTCTTGGAATTCTTTGCGCATACATTCACTTCTGTCTAAACTATCGTTTCTATCGTTTTGCGGCTCAACTCAACTGACAGACAGCACTTCACGACTGAGACACAGAGAATGTCAGTCTTGTGGCGAAGACAGTGGTGTCAGCCCTGGCCTCAGCCCCACACTGGCAGCGCATCCGTGCCTTCCTTTTTGGGACAGACTATAAAATTTCTGATCATTTGTTCAAATCTTTTGGGAACACATCGACTGTTGGCTCGATATCAGAGCCAATCGATACTCATCTGAGAGTCTCTTATTGTCTTTGATTTCTGCATTCGATTCGATTCGCAATTTGAGCCAAAAAATACAAATAAAAAGCAAATCGTTTTGAATTGTGTCTAAAGTTTGCGACACTTATCGAGAATTGAGGCCAAAATCGGTCCAAAACTCTTGGATTAGAAATAGTCGTGAATTGCAATGAATAAACGAATCGATTGATTGAGGATTTCAGAGATAATCAGGACTTTTGTTCCACTCTTGCGAAGTGTGAACTCAATTGTGATGTCTTTGATGTCACACTTCTCAGCATTATTTCAAGTTTAGCCAAAAATAAAAGTCTATTCAAACCAACAAAAAACGAAACGAAAGTTAACACAAGTCTAGAGTCTAGAGTCTAGAGTCTAGACTCAGTGACTAACTCGTCAGTTGCATAATCTATTTAGAATAATCTAGCTCACTTCTGACATCAATTTAAGATTAGGGCCTCATTAAGTCGAAAAGACTTTCCTCTTGTAATAAATTAAGTTTATTTGCCGTCACTTATAGTTATTGCTGTTAATTACCATTTATTTTAATTACTATTCTTCTGAATTACGAACAGAATTAGAAGCAATGATTGCATTCGTGAGGAACACAATCGGTGTTTAGTTTGCATAAGAGATCGCATTTTCATACCACCAGAACAACTCTTCGCAACTGTTCCGGCACTCGATTCCAATTAATTTATTCCAAATGATTTAATTGAGAATAAATTTGTGTAAAATATTATAAATTACTAATTTAAGGAATATAATTACTAAAGCTGGGATAGTTAGGACTTTTTCGTTGACCACGCGCTAGTGACAATAAACTTGGCTGATTTGGAATTCTGTACAATCGGGCCCATTGTTAATTTCGATTTGAGTATAGAATTACTTTTGTGTGAATTAAAGTCAAAATGCCTAGAATAAGAGGTGTTTGCAGAGGCGTACAAGATATTTTGAATGATTTCGAAGGAATTTTCATCGCGAAAACCGATTCAGAGCAAACTAAGCTGGTTTACTGTCGTTTCTGTAAAACTAATGTCAAGTGTATAAAGAAATACCATTTGGAGCAACATTTAAAAGGGAAAAGACATATAGAGAAACCAAAGGTGAAACCAGTCGAACCAATGCCTTTCCAAGATGATTTCAATAAAGACCTTGGTAACTTATTGGTGGCGCTGAATATACCGCTGTTTAAAGTAGATGACGACAGAACTAAAGCCTTTGTACGCAAGTACACCCAATTTGAATGTCCATCGAGAGGTGTCTTGAGTAAAAGTGTGTTACCTGGCTCATACAACGACACGATTAGCAAAATAAGACACGAATTGAATAACGATTATATATGGATGTCAATTAATCAGTCAAAAGACAAACTCAGACGAACTGTTTCTAATGTGATGGTTGGCCCCTTGAATCCAGACAAAATGAACAAGAGCTACTTAATTCATACAGAATATCTTGATAAGACGAATAACAATACTGTTTATCAAAGCATTATCAATGGTCTGACACAGTTGTGGCCCAACGGTATAAAGTATAACAAAGTTCTCCTACTGGTTACCGATGCTGCAAGCTACAATAAGCTTGCAAATAAAGATTTATTGAGACTACTCTTCCCGAAAATGACCCATGTGACATGCATTTGTCACATGCTGAACAACGTTTGTCAAGTGATTGCCAACGAATTCAAGCTAGTTAATCGTCTTTTTGCTCATGGCAAACTTGCTTTGACTAAATGCGAATCAAGAAAACAAATACTTGAAGATTTCTCTTTGGTTCTTCCACCATTTCCTATTGCAACTCGGTGGGGCACCTGGCTCAATTGCACTGATTATTATATTGAAAACTTCGACAAATTTTGCCAAGCTATTAATACAATGGACGCTACGAAATCGTATCATGTAAAGTCCTTGCAAGAGTTGTTCAAATACAACCGAGAGACAATTTACACTCAGTTGCAAGAGATTAGAACCGATTACAAACATATTGCGGTGACTATAAAACAACTCGAATACGACAACATCTTTATTGGCGATTCACTGAGAATGTTGTTAAAAGTGCAGGATAAACTGAGTAATCTCTCCTCACCAATCGGTTTAAAAGTATACAAGAAGTTTCAAGAAGTTTTCGAGAAAAATTCTGGTTTGCGAGATATGATTGAAATTTCCGACATTCTTCAACAAAAATCGACAAAAACTTGTACTGAAAAGTTATCTAAAGATGAGATTTTAATAATTCAAAAACGCGCCTCTGACGTCTTGCCCAGTTGAACGAAGTTTCTCCAAGTATAAAGGCATTCTAACTGATCGAAGACAAAGCCTTTCTGTCGATAATATGAAATTTCACTTGATAACAAACTTTAATTACAATTTAGTAAACAATTCATTGTAATAAAGTGTGTATAAAAGGGACCAATTTGTCTCTTAACTGAATTTACTGATTTGATTATCAAAAGCGCGTGGTGAACGAAAATGTCCTAACTATCCCAGCTTTAATAATTACTAATTTAAAATTAGTTTTGTGTGAAATTTATGCAAAAAGAATAGATATTATGTAAAATTTAAATGAAATTAATTAACAAAATGTGCATAAAATATGAATTACAGAGAATAATTTAATTGGAGAGACCAATGATCGCATCCATTGTGACCGCCGATGCTTGTGATGGTTGTGACCAACGCTGACAGCAAAGTCGAGCCCAATATCTGTGGACAGACTGTAAGCCAAATACCAGTTATCGATGCCATTGATTGGCAAACCAGTGGTCGCGCGACAGACCCGACGACTGCCACAAACTGCCAGTCATTGGCGGTCAGTGTCTGTCGCCAGCGATGTCTCGCGCACTACAATCAGCAGAGAATCGAATTCAAAGCCAGTCTTCACTTCATTTCGAATTCAGTCCAAATCCTAACGTATTGTCAATCGCTTCCAAAGTTAGACCAAAAGTCCAAATCTTTCTTTGAATTATTTGACTCTTTGACTATCACTCAACTGATCCAAAATGGCACCAAAACCTCATTCCTTAGAGTTGAGTACTTTGTGTCCGACGCCGAAGACAGCTTTGATTCGAGCGGGTCTTCACCTGAAGAATGAGCGCTTCCTTTCGTGCTCTCAGTTCGTTCCGCGGCCGGGAATGGGCCAAAAGGGCCGACGGATTGTCCTCAACAGCAATCACTTCTCCGTCGACTTCAACCACAAGAAGGTCATCTACCGCTACCTCATCACCATTGAGTGTCTGCCGCAGGCCTTCAAGCTGTCAGCCGCCGGCGATGATCGCCGAAGATTCCGCAAACTGTCGGACAAACTGAGCCGAAAGATAGTGAACAAAGCCATCGAAGAGAACCACACTTACGGCAAACTCTTCTACAACACTCACCCGGTCTACGACGGCGCCAAATCCATGTTCACCTGCGGGCCGTTGGGCGGCATCTCCCAGGACGGCAAACCCACCCGAGTCGTAGTCGAAGTTCCCGACGAGCAATCAGTGGACTCGCAGTTCGCAGTTCTGATCAAATTCACGGGAAACACCATTAGTCTGAACGGTCTGAAGCTCTACTTCGACAAGAAGACCAATGCGATCCCCTTCGAGGCCATCCAAGCGCTTAATATTGTCCTACGCCAGGGATTGGTGGCCAGAAAGATATCGATCGGCGCCTCGCTTTTCAACCCTCTGGCCAACGACCAGCGCATCAACATCGGCGGCGGCAAACAGTTGGCCTTCGGCATTTACCAGTCTCTGCGGCCGTGCGTCTCCGGCGCCCAACTCGTGGTCGACCGCTCGTGTACTGCCTTTTGGGCCAATTGCACGATCGAAGAGTTCGTTAAGACTCTGTTCCCATACAAAGAGTGCGAGTCTATGATGAGATTCAAGTGGAATGACTTCGAGAGGAAGCGAATCGAACGCGAGATCAAAGGTCTTCAGATCGAAGTCAGTCATCTGCGCTTCAACAAGAAGTACAAGATCTTTGGCATCACTCGCGAGGCCTCTCAGGACTTGTACTTCGATTGGACCAAAAGAGGCCGCAGAGGAGAGAAGCTCTTCGAAGGCAGTATATCAGTCGCCCAGTACTTCAAACAGGAGTACTACGAGCTGTCGGCGCCTCACTTGCCCTGCATTATCGTCCGCAGCGGTTCGCGACCCACCTATTTCCCGATCGAAGTCTGCCGTCTGGTCGCCGACCAACACGTCAACCGAAAACTGCCGCCACATCTGACCGCAGAGATGATCCGAATCTGCGCCTCGACTCAGCCCAAAGAGCGCTTCGATATCATACAAAGAGCCGCCAAAGACATCGCGCTCAACGAGAACTGCCTGAAGTATCTGAACGAGTTCTCCATCAAAGTGCACACTCAGCCCATTAACCTGACCGCCCGAGTGCTGGACGCGCCCACTCTGATGGAGAGGAATGGCAAGCAATGCGTTCCCCGCGACGGCAAGTGGCGAATCGGTCAGTTCTATAGGGCGGCCGACATCAAGAAGTGGATTGTTGTCAATCTGGCCAATCTGGACGACTACCAGATCACCAATTTCATCGACACTCTCAAGAAGTATGGCCAACAGATCGGCATGAATATCAACGAACCGATCTGTCGCGTGAAGATGTCCTATCAAAGAGGTCAGCTGCGGGAGAAGCTCTTCGACAAAGCGGAGGAGAAGTACGGATTCGTCAATCTGTTCATCTTCTTGGGCATCGACTCCGACGAGTGCTACTACGAGATCAAGAAGTGTGGAGACATCGACATCGGTCTGACCACTCAGTGCATCAAAAAGCAGAACGTCCTCCGAATGAACCAGTCGTTGGCCACAAATATTCTACTGAAGATCAACACGAAGATGGGCGGCGAGAACTTGATCCTCACGCCGTCGTGCGTTCCGCGCATTCTGGTCAACAAACAGGCGATTATCATCGGCGCTGACGTCGCTCACCCGTCGCCCTCTGATAAGTTGGCCGCCTCTGTGGCCGCAGTGGTCGGTAACGTGGACTCGAATTGCATCAAACACTACGCGACCGTCAAAGTGCAGCACCGATACCGCGAAGAGATCATCAATGATTTGGACGTTTTGGTCAATGAGATTCTCCGCGAATACCAGCGCCAGAACGGAGAACTGCCCAAAGAGATCGTCTTCTACAGAGACGGCGTCAGCGAAGGCCAGTTCATGTATGTGATGGACTTCGAGATCCGGAAGATCAAACTGGCGCTCCAGTCACTGGCCGTCGGCTACAACCCGAAGCTCACGTTCATTGTTGTCCAGAAGCGACATCACACCCGATTCCTGCCGGACGACGAGCGCGACGGCGTCGGCCGCGGTAAAAACATCCCTCCCGGCACTATCGTCGACAACGTGGTGGTCCACCCGACCGACTTCGACTTCTTCCTGTGCTCTCACGAAGCCATTCAGGGCACGAGCCGTCCGTCCCATTACTACGTCCTCTACGACGAGAACAAGTTCGGCGCCGACGAGTTGCACGAACTGACCTATTATTTGTGTCACACATACGCGCGATGCACGCGTTCGGTGTCCATCCCGTCGCCCGTCTATTACGCGCATTTGGCCGCACATCGCGCCCGCGGACACATCAACGGCGCCGGAGGTGACAACGACTCGGGCTCTTCGGGCAGTAGTCCCAACGTCCGCATATCGAAGCGAGTGGTCCCGAACTTCGATAATCTGAGCCAAAAGATCAACGTCAGGCTCGACCGCAAGACTTCTATGTATTTCTGTTAGTCTTAGTCTTCGGCGAAGAACTGCTTTTATTTTATTGTTTTTCTGAATCTAATCTAAATTTTATTACATTTGCGATTTGAAACAATTGTTTTATTTATATGAAAATGTTTTATATATTTGTTTGTTATTTCAGTTTCACTTCAGTTTAGTAATAAAATTGTCTGAAAAATGTTTCGAATAAATAAACTTTTGTCCGGAAATAGTTGTCATCGACTCTGAGATTACCACAAATGTGGCGAACCATCGCTCGTCAGGTATATTGAAGTACAAGACATGACTGTCAGCACAATATATGCCATATCAGTGCAGATCACAGATAGAGAACAATGTGTTCTATAATTGTCTTCACAATTGGAACTCAATTCATATTTTAGGACAACTTTTGTAGTCAACTCTATTTTCAGTCTAAGTTATTCTAAGCGCTCAAATCAAATGTTTTTGTTGATGAGAATTATTTTGTTCTAAGTTGAGTTGTATTAAAGATTTAGCTTTAATTCCATTGCAGAATATCAAGATATTCGAGACAAAGTAATCGCTGCTTAAGAGCAGAATATTCTGTGCGCCACTCGACTCGACTCTCGTCTACTGTTTGCGTGATGTGTTCGTCAGCTGCGGACTGACCTTCAGCTGAGAGAACCAATCGTCAGAACCAAACAAACGTCTCGTCGTTTGCATCGTTTGTCGGCTTTTGTTTACGTTTTGAAAGTTTGTTGTCTTCGCTGTCGATATGTCAGTCGCTGTCCGACCGATAAAGCACTCGATTTTGTTGAATATTTGTACCAATTATTGTCTAAAGTCTAGCAATCAGTTTGTTGTCAAATCTAAACAACAAATTTTGTCCAAAACTAATCGACATTTTAGTCAAAACTATTTTGTCTTCTCCTCTCATCTATCGGTCAGAAATTATTCCTCCAGTGATGACACCACAGCCGCAGATCCGAAGTCGACTGAAACGGTGGCCAAGACTGACGATAAGAGCAAGGATGCCAAGAATGGGCCGAAACCATTGGAAGACATCAGAGGTAAGTTATCATTACCATCGATGTCTGACCGCTAATTGTCTGTTTGTCCGCCGAAGTGGTGCCAAAGTTGAGTAAAGAACGGGCGAAAGTGGAGACCAGTTCGACGACCACTTCCCGAAACTTCATTACTCCGATTCGTGCAATGAATGAATATTTATTAAAGCCAAACGATTTGAATGATTTGCGGAAATTCCAGCGAAGAAGTCCGTACGCCAACGAACCGCCGATCACTGTCTACCTGCGCAAAGACATTGAGACCAAAGCACTTCAGGTCTGGGGTTCTTACGACTCCTTACATAAAGCGGTGGCCAAACGAAAAGAAGAGGAACAGAAGTATAGCGATAGTCAGTTCCGAACTGATCGGTTCAAAACAATATTTGTCTGATTTGTTGATCTGTTTTATAGGTATTTTAAATGTAAAGAAATTGTTAAAAGATTATAAGAGATTGCACGACCCCGAGGCCAAGGTATTCGGTATTCGTGACCTTCTTGCTAATGCTAAATGATCTTTCATCAGCTGAGAGATGACATACTTCGAGGTTCCGGACGGGTTGTGATGACTGCTGTCTGTATGTAAGTGATATCAAGACTTCTCACCAAGAAGTAGACAATTGTCTGACTATCTGATTGCTCATTAGAAACGGCGCGAACTTCTTCTTTAAAGCGTTGGCCTGGCTCTACACCGGGTCCCACAGTCTGTTCGCCGAAGCCATCCACTCGTTAGCCGACACCTGTAATCAACTAATTCTTGCATTTGGTATCCGAAAGTCCCTTCAAAGACCTAATGAAGACCATCCTTACGGCTATCATCCGATGCGTTACATCGCGTCTCTCATTTCTGGGGTCGGCATTTTCTGTGCCGGCGGTGGCCTTTCTATTTACAACGGGATCGAAGGCCTTCTGCACCCCGAACACATTGAGTCTCTTTACTGGGCGTTCTTCATATTAGGTGGTTCTCTTATCTCAGAGGGCGGGACACTTATGATGGCATTGAGTGCGGTCAGAAAAGGCGCCCACAACGCGGGAGTCACTGTCAAAGAATATGGTATTTTACGATTCACTCCTACGCCCATCTGATTTGAGTCTTGGAACTAGTGCTGCGAGGAAGTGACCCGAGCATCAATGTGGTTCTGTTGGAGGACGCGGCGGCAGTGATGGGAGTGGCCATCGCCGCCGCATCGATGGGACTGACCACGTACTTCAACGCACCGATTTACGACGCGATCGGCTCCCTTGTCATCGGCAGTCTCTTGGGTTGTGTCGCCTCGTTTATCATTTATACCAACAGCGGAGCACTTGTTGGCCGTTCGATACCTTCTAAACGCATAAACGAGATAAATAAGCAATTAGAAGCCGACCATATGGTCAGAGCTATCCATGACGTAAAAGCGACGGACATGGGAAACGAGATGGTCAGATACAAAGGTGAATCTTGGCATTATCTCCATTTGGCATAATCTCGGCTTTGCTTCACAGCTGAGGTCGACTTCGACGGCCGAACTCTAACTCGTCGTTACTTGGATTCAATCGATATGGAAGTGCTTATGAAAGTGAGATCAACACAAACACAACTAATGGTTGATATGGTCTGACATTTGTTTGCCATGATTTAGGAGATGCAAGAGTTCAAAGAGTTGGAAGAAGTGGAGGCGTTTATGTTAAAACACGGGGAGAACATCGTCGACCTGTTGGGCGCAGAAGTGGACCGAATCGAGAAGGAGCTGAAGGTATGGCTCGCTTTGAGAGAATCAAATACAGAATTTGTTTAATCTTTCGAAATGGAAATAAAATTAAAGCATTTCTTATATATTACAGAAACGACATCCTCAGGTCAGACACGTCGACTTAGAGGTCCTCTAAAGTGGCTGTCATTCCGTTCAATGCAATCAATGTATTGTTTGTTTTGCCAACTATTATATAATCAATTAATTATTAATTAGTAAAACTAACGCTCATTTATATTATATATAATATTTATAAATATATGTATATATTTATAATGTCATACGTTGTGCACAAATTTAATCGTAATTTAGACCCAAAAGAGAACGAAAGATGTATTTTAAAACAAAGCTAAACGAAAGGCATTAAAACGAGTCTTTGATTTTTTCTAAAATGACATGTCTTTTAGTTTCCGTCGTCGGGTTTGCGAAATAAGTACAACGAAAGAGGACTCGAAAAAAGATCTTTACATTTAAAATCGGGTTAATTATAAACTAAATTAACAGTCATTTGAAACTCGAATTTCGGTATAATATAAGAGAAAAAATATCAAATCAAAGAAAAACATAATTAAAATCAATCATTAATTACAATGAAAACAAGACTTTTACGAAATGGTAAATCAATTATATATACGGAGTGAATGCAAACATTAGGACTCCTTTTTGGTCTCCTTTTCTTCGTCTTCTGAGAAGTTGAGCCAACTTTGTTCCACTATTGCCGCCACCCGTTTCTCATACTCCCGACGATTCTCCTGATAGAGCTGTGCCGCCAGACTATTGGCCGGACTGTTAGGGTTGGGTTCGTCCAGAAGTGACTGAATTGACGTAAGGATGGCCGACACGTCGTAAGTCGGACTCCAGCGGTTCTGCAGGATGTCTAAACAAATGCTTCCGTCCGCGTAGACTATGGGGTAACGGAACGGATACAACAGTTAGCGATATCAGTAGTAAATAACCAAATAAGTCAAAGAAGTTATTGAGTGATTGATTGATAGCATTCAAGAGATTGGAGGAAACAGTCGTCCTTTGGTCTTATCTCTAGCTGTCTGTCAGTGACTGATGCGATTGCATAATCATTGATCACGACTTGCTATTGGAGAACGTAATCGATGTCAACGGAGAAGACATACCATTCGGGTGAAACATTTTGGACACAAACCGAACGGTCGGCGGTTTGTTTGGGTACTCTTCCGTGAATTCGAGCGTCAATTTGAAAGTTCCGTCTTCGAAGGGGGTGTCCCGGGGCCTGTGTAGGGGTAGAGCAGAGCAGAGCAAGGTGAGTCATCTCATGTTAGCTAATGCTATGTATAGTTAAGGTCAATGAAATTCAAACAAAACATCTGAAGCCAAATCTTATCGTCCATTGAAATGTCATTCAATCAATTGATAGTCAACTGACCCGAAGATCACTGCATTCCATATCATGATGTTGTTATCGGTCGGGGCGCCACTCACACCGGCCGGCGGGTCCTCTTGCAGTCTGTGGGGCACAACAAAGGGTGGTTAGTGAGGAATGCCAACCACGATATGGTGAGGAATGGTTTGTCAATCGACTAAACCTTGAAATTCACTGTTATTTGTATATAAATATGGCACTGAATGAGACCTTTCAGTGGATACACATCTCATCAATGGTTAGATGAGTGGACGCGAAGGCCATCCAATGGGGGCCTCCGACAAGAGATACCACGCATTAATTACCTCTTAAAGTCACGCATAAGACGTCTTCGGGCGGGAGTGGACATTGCGTTTCGGGCGACCAGTGAAGGCGTACAATAGCTTTGGTGTCTATAGTTGTGTTGACGTGACTGACAGATGCGAGTGACGGCCGACCTCTTGCCCGAGTGGTGACCAGAGAGTGGTTGCGATTGAGATTGAGTTTCACTAATTTAATTGATATTTTGGTTGTCTTTGGTTGAACTACACTATCGTATTGTATATCGTATATCGTCTTACAGTATGTATGCAATGACTGCACTCTTACTCTTAGCTCTGACGTCACACCTGTCTGTGACTCCGACTCCTCGAGTGAGACAGAGAGAGAGACAGAGAGCGCACTCACAGCAGAGTCACAGCAGAGTCAGACTCACTCCCAATGAGTGCCAAAATGGTTCACTCGTCCAGACATTACGTCCTAATGAGGTCACCGCCGATGACCCGCTGTCGCCTCAGTCGACTCACATGACTGGCCAGCGATTGCATAAGAGTTAGAGCAGTGCGACACCCATTGGCTGACTGTGGAGTCGATCGCCAATTGATGGCATGCGTCGAGTGAACTGAAGTGGTGTTGGCCTCCACTCCACTCCAGTGAGTCTCAAGTCAGTGAAATCAAGTGAGTGTTCACTCGATGGGCAGCACTGCAACACTCGTCGACAGCAATACCAATGCCAATGAGTTAATGATCGCTGATATCGGCGGCGATTAACTAATCAACAGTGAGTTGTCCTCAACTGACAACACATTGTTTGTCTGATCAACTCGTTTACACAAACCAGTCACTGATACCGTCGCCAAACCAGTCAAGACATCTGCAGTCATGCCCGCACTGCCGGCCACTACTGTCACCGACGCCCCGCTCTGTCTGCGGTCCGGCACTCCCAAGAACTTATGGAATCACTGTTCCAGTCGTGTCAATGGCCGACACCGAAGCAAACTATGGCCGCAGTTGTCATGTCTTTTAGCCAATTATTATATTTTATTTATTTTCGTCTCTATTTTATTTATTCCTTCCATTAATTGTGTCCATAATTCGAGCCATACTTACAATAATGTCATCAAATCAAGAGATTCTGTTAATTACCCGGACAGCAGATCCAGCGATGAAGTAAGTGATTAAATGGATTGTCATTGTTTGGTCACAATTACCGCCATTTGGTCACAATTTGCGGCAAAAGCGGTCACCGACTGACTGACTGTATGCCGCCTTATGTCAGCAATTGATGGCTTCTATTGACACCTCTCCTGACAACTCTTGTCTTCTGTCCAGACCTTCGAAGATGAAGACGACTTGTGGTCACGTTTAGGTCACGTGAAGTTTGTTCACGCATTTATAGCATCGATTTCAGTGATCATAGTCTCGGAGTTGGGCGACAAGACCTTCTTCATAGCTGCCATTATGGCTATGAGACACTCGCGAAGCACTGTCTTCATGGCCGCCATGTCTGCCATATTCGTGATGAACACTTTGGCCGGTAATTCATATTTATCTTTAGCGACCTTAACCTCTAAGACGATATCGTATTCGACAGTTCTGTTAGGGATGGCGACGACAGTCATTCCCCGATTCATTACACACTACGGATCTATCGTTTTGTTCGCTCTGTTCGGCTTCAAAATGCTTTACGAGGGACACAACATGTCGGCCGACGAGGGCAAAGAGGAGTACGAAGAGGTTCAGAAGTCTTTGAGCAAACGAGAGACGGCTGACCTCGAATACAATGTTAGTTTTACTCTGTTTACTGTCAACTGATTGATTGCTCTAATGTTCAGATGGTCTCAACCTCTACCGAAGACCCCGAGACGGGTGTCGTTAAGACTATATCATCGGTTGCATTGACCACAAGACTGAGACGAAAACTAATGGTTTACGTCTCTCTAATCTTCATCGAGACCTTTACGATGACCTTTTTGGCCGAATGGGGTGATCGAAGTCAAATAAGTACAATCATTTTGGCCGCTAGAGAGGTATGAATTGATATGTTGGCAAACATTGATAACAATGCGATGACAGGATGTGCTCGGCGTCACAATTGGAGCGCTTTGCGGGCATTGCATTTGCACCGGTATTGCGGTCCTCGGCGGTCGAATCATCGCTCAAATGATTTCGGTTAAAACGGGTAATATATTGGTCGCACTGATTGTGAGAAATGTATTGACTTTTTGTCTGGTCTTCAGTTACACTCATCGGTGGCGTTGTCTTCATATTCTTCGCCTTATTTGCTCTTTTGATGAGCGAATAGTTTTGGGACCAATTCATTGAAGCGATCGACGAAACAATTGCAATAAATTTGCGCAAAACTGATGTTAAGTTTGATTAAGTTTTTAGTCAAATCTCATCATTGATTCAAAAGTTATTTTTGTTTTAATTATTTTCATAATAAAGTTATATAAGATTTTAATCTATACTCGGAAGAAGAGTTGTATTCAATTGATTGGCAAACAAACCAATAGATTAATCAATAATTCACTGATTGTCTCGAATCTGTTCGAAAGTGTCTCAAACTATTGTGGCCTCAAATGTCTTGAATTGGTTGCCTACGGATCCACTTTCGCGGCCGAACCCAGAGATAAGATATCTGTGAAGTCGCTGCAGACGTGCATTCAATTGACTCACTTGTCGCTCATGTCTTCGAACCTAAACGACAACTTCTTCGACGACATTCACCGGCATTTGCCTCAACTGACTCATCTGAACATCAGTTTCAACGACGAGATCACAAATAATTCTCAATAATAAGTCAATTCTTACTTTTGTATCGAGAAATTCATTTAATAACCTATCGCTCGACAACTCTTCACTTCTTCTGATCACACAAATGCTGTCATTGAAGACAACGACAACATCAGTGACGACAGCACTGCAACGGACAGCACATCGACTGAGACATCGAAGATTGCAATCGTTTTGTCACTCAATTCAAGTCAATTGTTGACAATATTCGGCAAAATTTGTCGAATAATTGTTTGAAATCAGTACTGATTTTCAGTGAATTAAAACTCAAAAATTTTGAGTTCAATAATGAATTTTTGCCAACAATTCTTTGGGACGTCTCTAGATTTCCCTTCACATCGTTTTTCTTCACTCTCCCAAACTTCCTCCATGTTTACCACAAACCACTCTTCACATCAA